>JANHGB010050495.1:0-18198 GCA_026283785.1 Coracopsis vasa | reverse complement strand
CTGAGCTTGTAGCAGGTGATCCTTGAATATCAACCAACAGTCTTGGGCCCCCCTGCCCTCTAGGGCTATATCCCATGAAACCTTACTAAATAGGTTCCTGAAGAGGCCAAAGTCTGCTCTCTTGAAGTCCAGGGCAGTGAGCTGCAGGTGAAATGCAGGTGATTTGTGCACATCTTGCCTATTTTGAGCCCCTTTGGGGCAGGCTCTCCATGTCAGGAAAGGAAGACAATAAAATATTCAGCTGTGATTTTGCACAAGCCCAGTGGTGAGAGGGATGCTTAATTCTTGGAGTACTGTGGCTGCAGGTAGGTGTCCACAGTGCCTCTTTAATAAAGAAGAGGTATGGCTAGAGGTAAGTCTTGCAGCTACTGGGAGGATGGGTTTACAGCTTAGCTGGAGGGTCTGTCTGGATTTTTCCATTGCTCCATAGAGTAGATTGTGCTTGGATATCAACATATGTCCCTCCAAGGAGAGGTGTGTGTAGTTTTAGCAGCTGTCCGTCTGGGATGATGTTCATTTAGTCCTGCACCCCACCTCCCCAGTGTTTTCTTGCACAAAGGTGTAAAGAAGGAAGAGGTACAACCTCAGCTGTGTTCTACTCCCTGTCACACTGAAGCAGCTCTGATAACTTTTCAGTTATTCAGCTGAGTTTCCTCAAGCTTCACAAAACATCCAGAGCATTTCTGATTCTCTTAATACCAGCTACTTTTGGATGACTACCAGCAGTCAGCCAGACTTTCCTTCTTCTCCCTCCCTTCCCTGTACAAATTGCTTCCCCAGGGCCATCCAAATACAGGGCTCATCTAGAAGAGAAGAAAATCAAGTGTGCTTCAAAGACCCAGCTGTCACCAGATGAATAATTCCCTCGAATGATGAATGTAGCAGGTATCTCATATACTCAGGAAGGTCCTAAATTTGATTTTGTTCTTCTTTGCCATCAAGAATGTACTGCAGAAATTTCTTATTTTGGTGCAATCAATGAAAGTCCCTTCAAGTCCCAAGGGCAAATGCTCCAAAGTTCCTGTGGATGGACTAGTCATGTTCATCCAGTGCCAGATCCAAGAGAACAGGGATGTGTCAGGTTCAGGACAGGGGTGATTCTGTCTGCTCTGTCTTTGATTTGTAAGTTAATTTTGCCTAACACAACCTCTGTGTGGATACATGTGCTTTCAATAACAAAGTGGTGGAGTCTTTTCCAGTGTCAAGGAACTGTCCCTCAGATTTCCCATAATACTGTCTCTGCAATCAAGGAATAAGCATATTTTGAAGGCTGTTCTTAAGTCTTAGTAGAGGACTTAGCCCTGGAACATCTTACAGCACTTCTGGACCTGCACACTATATATTAATCTTAATATGAGTCCTGAGATGCACCTACATTTGTCAATCTCTCTAAATTTATATGTAATGCCAATAGGCAAGAAAATGCATACAGTTGACATCCTTAGAGTCTTGCTTTTTTCTATCGATTTAACAGGACCAAAACTCTTAAACTATTTCCTGTCAGTCTTATAGCTGTCCCCAGCTTGTTTCAGATGCCGTGTTACCTCATTGCAGGGGACCTGAGTGTACTTCATCACATGTCCACTGACTGCACCTTGTCTGCCCTGATGTGTAGAGGAGAGGTTGCCAGGTTACACAGGTTGGTGGCTTTCCACCAGGGTTCAGGAATACTTGAGATTAGCAACTGCATGGAACAAAATGCCATTGCGTGCTAGGCAGTAAACTCTCATCTCTTGATTCTTGGAGCAGCTGTGGGGGGCTGTGTGTGTGTGTGCGTGCACATTTTTTTTTCTTCAACCTTCTTTTAGCAAAGGCAGCTGCCACCTTCTGCCTCTCCTGTTAAGAAGGACTACAGGTGCTAACCACTCATAGGAGGAGGTGCATGCATAAAAGAGTCATTTTAATAACTGAATTCTTCAGAGTAGGGCTACGTGGTCAGGGTAGACGTCCAACATGCCCCCTGCCTCTGCTTTTGGAGACTGTGGCTCCTGCAGACAACAGAAAGAGGGATGGTGATACCCTGTTTTTCATGCCTGAGAGATGCAGATGCTTGTAGTGATGCAGTAGGGGAAGTAGGTATTCTGCCAGTTAAGTGCTCATGGTGGTTATCTTTTGCGGATGTGGTGAGTCCATTAATGCATGTCCTGGCAAAAAGATTGGTTTGACATGCACGTGGCTGTCACAAGTTACAAACCTACAGATGTAAGCAACTTCATGACTTGCTTAGGTGTTTAATATGTTGAATATATTGGCTGTTTTACAGGCAACACAAAAGGAAGAGAATTGATTCTTTAGAGGCTTAAAAACAAGTTACTTAGCTGTGTTCCCAGGGAAGCAGTGCTAGAGTGCCTTAATAAGCAAGTCACTGTTTGTTCGATGACAGATCTGGTGCTAATTTTGCTGCTGTCTGCTCGCGTTTGCATCTCACAGTTGTGGGTGAAAGCAGCAGAGCAGTGATTAGCTCAGACCCTGCTGAAAAAAAAAACCCTACAGTGGCTTCTGGAGAACAAGGAGTGAGAGTACATTACCCTCTGGCATTTTTATTTTATTTAGCAGGTAAAACTGTTCATTCAACCAGAGTTCATTTACAGTGGTACCCCAGCAGACTGCAGCAGTGGGATAAATTACCAGTCGCTCACAGTGCAAACAGGAATCATTCAAACCCTGTATCATCTGTACTCAGGAGTTCAAGTCTCTTGCAGTATACACTTGATACCTGCCTGTCCCTCTCCTTTGCCTCCAAAATCCTATCAGGTATCATGGTCCCTGGTTAAGTCCCCAAAGGATATTTGTATTTGCTTTCCCCTGGTGGGTTTTGATTTTAATGTTATTAATCAGAAGCTGAGCAGTTCACAGGATTAGACATTTTTAGCCACGAGATTAATGGAAATTGAAGTATATGCTTCATTTTGAGGATATACTTTCTTTTCAGGAGCTTTGAGTTGAAGGATCATTGATGAGATAATATCAGAAGTCTTAACTAATCCCCTAATGATTGTACCAGGGTGAACAAATCTATCTATAACAATAAGCCCAGTGGTCCACCACAAGGCTACTTTTACCTTATAAGTGGGGTTTTGTGTTGAAAACTGTTTTTCTCCCTTTGCCTCAAAGCTAGTGGCTGTGCAAAGTCACAAACCGTGTGGCAGTGTGCAACCCTGGTGGGGCTGGGTCTAGCTGCCTTTCTGCTCCCTTTGGAGCAGGGCATATTCTAGTCACTGAGTCTATTAAAAATGCATGTGTTAAGTGATGGGATAATTACAGCAAGTTTGTCTGGGGATGGATAGCAGCAGCGAGAGAAATTTTGAAATGTGTCTGAGAAAAGATAGCTGTCTTTAGGGAAGACACTTCATGGTGAGAGGTTCGACAGCATACACTGCAACTGCTGGTGCAAGGACACATGTGGGACACCAGTCTGGGAGCAGTCGTTCAACTTCAGCACCCCCAAAGCTGTTGTCAGCACTCCAGCCCTTACGTGCTTTAGGTTTATTGGCACAATGTTGTTTTCCCCCTGCCTGAACAATTTTGGTTTGGGAGGGTGCATCTGCACTTGCTGGTCACATCAGGAGTGTGGTCTGAAGAGCAGAGTATTTGCCTGGGGGTTGTCTAACTGATGCAGCAGACCATCAATTTGCAGACAGCTAGGATATCTCCAAATGCAACATCGTCAGTTGGCAGGAGGTAAATAGATGCTGCCTTTCTGCATGAAGCAGGGCTGGAGCCCTCTCTGTTTATCTTCCCTTCCAAACTGGGTTTATCTGCTGTTGCTCTTTAGTCTTCTCTCTTTTTTATTTTACTTGTTTGAAACCTCTTGGCTGTGTGAGAGGTTGCGTGGCCACAGAGACAAAGAGGGTTCGTCATGGTGATAAGTTGATGTAGTTAGGGTGCTGAAGACCTTTGTCCATATGCTACCAAAAGATGAATATAATTGTTATTAGCCCACTTCTCGAGAACACTGTGAGGGTTTATGTTTGTAAATTACTTTGGATATTTAAAGCTCTGCAGAAGCACTAAGGATTATTGCTTTCTAATTCTTCTAGGAAGTATAACTTTTATAAAGACTTTCAGCCTTGAAAGCATCTTTGAATTGGGAAGAGTTAAGTCCCTTTGAAATAAGATACACTTCTAGTGTGTAAGATACAAACAACTGCTGCTCTCTGCTGCTGCTTCCAAAACGGTGTTGGGGGGGAAGTTCTGCAGTGGCAGACTGTGATAGTGCCTCTTCTTTTATTCCAGGAGTCCAACGTGCTGATTGCTGCTAACAGTCAGGGTACAATTAAGGTAAGTTATTTCATGCATCTCCTCTTCAAACACTTGAATCTGTTGTTAGTAAAGAGCAAGGTCAGAAAAACTGTATGGCCAGGAGAAACCATTAGAGGAGGTCATCCCAACTGTAGAAGTCTGTAATTTAAATGATGTATTTGCCTGTGGCATGTGGTGGAGCAAGCAGACAGTGCACCAGCAATGAAACCCAGTTAAAGCAAAGTGTAGAAAGGCTGCTGGCGGCCATCCAGCCCCTGCCATGCTTCCAGGCTCCTTGGGGTCCTGGTAGCATGGGGAGTCTGGCACAAGCATCACTTCAGGCTCAGGCTGGTTCTTGTGGCAGTGGAGGCTGTGCATTAACTCACCAGTTGTTTTTAACCAGAGCCCATCCTCTGGCTACTGCTGCCAGTGTGGAGTGCAGCGGAGCTGAAAGGTGAGCTCCTGATGTGTGGCCAGCTGGAGCAGTGTCTGAAACAAGGAGGAATGCTCCCTCACTTTGCTTATTCCTGGTGCCCAGACTGGCTGTAACAGACAGCAGCTGGCAGCACAGGGTTTTGTGAAAGCAACAGACCTCCCTATGCCAGCATTTTGCCAGGTTTTCAGCATGTGAATTAAAGTCATCCTGAGTGCTTCATCAGTGTATTTCTATCCATCCATGAAATGTCAAGCAATATGGAAAAGGCTTTGTCCTTCTTTACGTGCTTGTCAGACATCCAAACAAAATCAGTGCCCAAACCCAGGCTGGTGCTGATCCTCTGGAGAACCTCAGGCCTAATACCATCCCAAGCTGTACACAGCAGCATTGACCTCCACTATGCATTTTGGGCTTGGTGGTTAATGCCATAAGCTTGTAGTCCAGAGCCCTGACAGCTTTCTGTAGCTGCTTATGAAGCAGTTTACTTCTGTTTGCAAAGTTACATGCTGGATTGAAGCTGAGGTCTTTATCCTGATTACCCCTCACATCCCTGTGACAGTAGCAGCTTTCTGGAGCCAGACCAGAGTTGCTGGTCTAAACATTACTGTGAAAAGTTAACATGAAAAAAAGCAGGAATGAGGAGACCCCAAAGTGGTCTGTGTTTGACTGCATGTAATTTTTATTTTTATTTAGCTAATTTTTATGCCACACGTGGCCTGGTTAATCCTGCTGTTGCAACATGTGATGCTGTAGCCTCTTGTTCATATGCAATTTATTTAGCAGGCTTTGAAATTGGCTGCTCATTACTTTGGTCACTTCCTTCTTAGTAAAACGGACAAAATTCACAGATGCTTTTGATGTCTTGAAGTGAATCCAGCAGCAACAGGAGAATGATTAGAGAGGAGAGGTTCTGCTCTTGCATTTTACTTGTTAATGAGAGAAGGTAGACAGAAAAGTGGAAACAGCCAGGGCTTGTCAGAACCTGGTATTCCCATTTGCCTTTGGCAGCACACAGAGGAAGGTGGGATGGTCTGATTGGGTTTGCACAAACCAGCTGCAGTCTGGGGACAGATTGCCATGCCAGGCAGTACCCATGAGCTAAAGCTCTAAAGCTTTCCCCAGGAAAACCAAACCAGGTTAACACATGCTGTGACAGCCCTCCCAGTCACTTTTCTTCTGCTGTCTCTAGTGCATGCCTTCAGAGGCTGCTGCACCCACCTTAGTGTGGACAAGGGAAGTGTGAGTGCAGAGGACCGGATGATCAGAGATTTTGTCCTCTATTACGAAACTTCCAATAGCTGGTCGGTTGGGATGAGTGGAAATGAGGCAACTGTGGATGGTTTTGCTTCATGTCATAATTTATCCTAGTGCAAGCAGACACCAAATTGGGATCCTTGCCAAGTGCTTATCCGATTTGTGTGATATTATTGCATGCTGGTGAATAAAGGGTAAGCGATGGAAACAGAAGGGTCAGTCTTGTCATAGTGATCTATATGGTGATGAGGGAGATAATGAATGTCATCAATTCCAATGCTAAATGTCTCTTTTTCCCTACTAATCAGGTCCTGGAGCTGGTATGAAGGGTTTTCTCTCAAGGGATGAGGTGCTTGGTCCTGCTACAGTATTTATCTGGGATCCTCTGCAGGACAAGAAACCGGAACCACCTTGATGTTCCTCCGCAAAACCATCATGTTTGGGTTTTTTTCCATTTATGGACTGTTTAGGACATTTTGAGACACTGGAAACACCAGTGACCTGTCTGCCATCAACATTAACTCCACAGACTTTCCTGCTGCTGGTGGTGGTATGGTTGTCTAATTTTTATGATAGGAAAACAAATTCTTTTAAATAAAAACAAAAAGAAATAATAAAATTTATTGAGCCACAAGCTGAAGCTGGAAGATTCTCTCTTGTTGCATGTGGGAACAGATTTACTTGGGAAGGGAGCTTACAGGACCACACAGGGCTGTCCTCAGTTGCACATTCTCCAGTTACTTTCATCTGGACTGTTCTTCATCCCTCTGGAAAAAAAGTCTCTAAGCCTTACCTGGACATGCAAACAATTCACTTTGAGATCCCATAATAATATGATTTGTTTGTTCCTTTGATTTATTAATTATTTTTTTAGTTGTATTAAATGTTGAGAAACGTCACCCAGATTGACACCTCTAAAGACTCAAGTCCTCTGGTCATCAAGAAGAGAAGGGCAGCTTCCCCCCTTCCTTCTCTTCTTACGTGCCTGCTTTGACCCAGCGGAGGAGCTCCAAAGGAGAGGATTAAGTTGTACTTCCATCCATGTGAGCCTGGGCATCTCTACTGCCTGCCACCAGCAACGTACTGTGATGAGGTGACCTGCAGTTGCCTGGGA
Source organism: Coracopsis vasa (assembly GCA_026283785.1). NCBI lineage: Eukaryota > Metazoa > Chordata > Aves > Psittaciformes > Psittacidae > Coracopsis > Coracopsis vasa. The sequence continues at coordinate 11,152 of JANHGB010050495.1, read as the reverse complement.
CTTGAACTGACCTCACCAAGACAGTGTGGGATAACAATCTCCCTCCCACTGACCTGGCTGTGTTTGACTGTCTCAGCTAGAGGAAGCTTCTAGATACAGTTACCAAAGCCTGCACCACTTAATTGCCCATGTGGTCTGGTTGCGTTTGCCCCTTTCTGCACACCATGGAAGCCAAGTGTTTTGAATGTTGTAATAAGAGAGGGGATGGAGTTGGTTTGTAATGTGTTTCAGAGCCATGATATAAGTAGCCTTATTTTTAATGGTCATGCATAAACTTAATTGTACATATGGAGGGGGAATAAACCATGATGCTGAGTTGATGTTGCTTTGTTGGCAGGATGGTGGGGGACGGGTAAGAAGGTGCAGACGGTCTTTGCGAGTAGCAGTCATGCTGAGCTGTCAGGATTGCTGCCAAAACACTTTTTAAGCTTGAAAATGGAATTGGTGGGCGTAGCATCTTTTCCTAGCTGTGGGTGGTAAAGGTGCAATGTAGATAGTGATACCTGTGGGAAGCATTTTGGTTTGCAAACAGAATCTCTGTGTTCATTCATTGCAGTATGTGTCTCTCTCGTACCTCTGAGACTGGGATTGCTGCAGAGACTACACTCTCCATGTCAGCGAAGCAAGGCCCTGCTGCAGTCTTGGTCCACCCATCAAAGAGCTGTAAATGATGGCATGTGAAAGGTGTCTCATGTCCTCTAGGTGTTAAAAGCCTGATTATGATCTTCCCAGAAGGATTGTGTGGTCTTCTCACATCCTTTGGTCACAGTTGAAAGAAAAATAAGGATGCTCTTGAGGATATGAACAAAGTAGGGATGAGGCCTTACAGCAGAACTAGGGATAGGTTCTGTTTCGATTGCCAGTTTCTAGTGGGGCCGTAGGGGACACACATGTTCCTTCAAAGCTAGAAGGGTGTGGAACACACCAAAATTGCTGTTGGCTTCTGGAGAGTCTTGTCCACTGACAATAAACGTGATGCTCAACTCCAGGGGGTGTGGATGGCCCCAGATGCTGTGTGCTGGTTTCTATTATGCTGGTGAGTGTAAGGAGAGAGGGAGGGGAGAGAATACTGCACACTAGCTTGTGTCCTTCTCTAAGGTGCTACCTGATGGTCTCTGTTCTGTTAATCACTGGAGTCACTGTGGCAGAAGGAGACAAAATTGGTTCCTTCTGCCTGATGGCAGCTGTCTGACACGTCCTGCTGAGCACTAGCTTGATTGCCATTTAGCTGCATTTTCAGAGGATTTGGTGCTGCATGACTGCTGGGCATCCTTCCCAGCCAGCCAGCTTTGAAGGCTGGGCTGGTGCAAGGAGCAGTGGCCATCACTCATGCAGCTTACCCTGGTTCTGTGTGTGGGTTCCTCTCGGCCTCTGGCTTATTTATCAGTGCTTACTAATTTATTTTGCAATCAGCTGCTGCTGCTACAGCTGCTGTTGTACCACAGCTCCGTGCTGTACAACTGCTGCTTGGCAGGTGACCTCATTCATTCTCTCCCCCACTTGAAGGTCCTCCGTGTTTTAAATTGAAATCACTCTGATGAAGCTGCAATCTTAAAAGAACTAAAAACCAGCTATTTTGCATGCTGTAAGGTTACTCTGTGAATTAAGCAGGGAAAAAGAGTTTAACATCAGCTGCCTTTATTTTTTCCATTTTCATTCTGTTTCAATCAAGATAAAATGCAAATTTAGTGTCTGGCCCTAATTAGAAACACAGCAACTCATAAACACAAGGTGGGGTTAGGCATTTTTTTTGTCTTGGTCTCTTTGTCACAAGTGGTACTCTCCTAATTTTAATCTCCTTAATTTTCTTTCTTTCAGGTAATTCTTTGCAGTTGGCATATGAAGTTGCATATTATCACTTACTGTAATGGGGGGGGGGGGGGGGATTAATAGCATTTGGTCAATAACTTTTTTTAATTAGCTGCTTCCTCAACAAATGATTTTCATCCTTTTTTTAGAGTCAGAGAATGATTGAGTTTGGGAAGGACCTCTGGAGGTCTGTGGGCCAACCTGCTGCCCAGAGCAGGGCTTGACTCAAAGTTGGATGGGGTTGCTCCAGGGCTTGAAGACGTTCACAACTCAATAAGTTGTGAGCAAGGAATGGAGATTCTTAAGTCTCTCTGGAAAACCTGTTCCAGCACTTAACAGCTCTCCTTGCAAAAATCAGTTGCAGGTGGTGGGCACTTAGAGTCTTTATTCTCGTTTTCTTCTTTTGAAAGAACAGGCGTTACAAAGCCCTTGGCTGGAAGCTGCTCCAGAATGGATTTGTCTCCAGTGCTCGTGTCCCTGTGAGAAGTGTTTGGTGAGTCGTTTTTTTTCTTTGAGAAAGGGAATTTAAAGCCCTGCCTGGCCATACAGCCTCTTTAATTAATTTTCAGGCATTTAGTAGAAGAGCAGGAGGAACATGCCTCATTGCTAAAAAGTTCAGTGCTGGAGGGAATCGAAAATGATGGTCAAGGGGAAATTTAAATTAATATCAATATGTCAGGGCTCTTCAGCAGTTAAGTGTGGACAGCTGCTAATGCCAACGTTCGACCCAAGTGCTGGAGCCTTGTTTGTTTAGGGTAATGTTGTTTAACTATGGAAGGTCATAATGACAGTGGATAATTGGAAAGGCAAATCTAACTCTTTTCTTGCTCAATAGTCCTCTTCCCTTTCTTGCTGCATTTCAGAGGCCAGAAATACCCAGCATAGACCTGGAGCTGTCTGGGGGTGAAGTAAAGCATTCACTGCAGCATTCGCCTTGAAGAAACGATCTCATGTGTTGGCAGCATCCGTGCGTGCAGGCAGTGGTGTGAACCTCAGCGTCCTGGCTGGCATCCAGCTGAGGTAATTGCATCGTGCCTCCTGCCAGTCCCCGCCACTGCCTGCGAAGAGATTTTGTGAGGCCAACCTCACAAGATCCTCCTCTCTTGCTTTCCAGGAGGGGTTTCCCTTCCCCTCAGCAGTGCAGAGGCCATGTGCTGCACTTGTCATGGGTGTAGAGTTCTTGTTTAGCATCTGTAGGAGGTCAGAGACTGTCACCTGCTTTAAATGTTGAGGAACTAAGGTGTTGGCTATAAGGGAGATGTAATTGAGACATAGGAAGCAGTGAATTATAGCAGTATCTGTGTCATAAAGACCAGAGCCCGTATCTTCAGTCTTCTGGAGAGGCACTGGTAGCCGTAGTCTCCACAACCTTCTAAGAATCATCACCGTATAGTTTGCTTTTGTTTTGCTTTCAGAGTGAGCTGCAAATGGGTTCCTGAGGCAAAGGTCTTCTCATGCTTATCTCTCTACAACTACAAGGCTGTATTTGGGTATTCTTAAATGTCTTCATAAATGAATTTAAATGGTTGATTGGACTAAAGCAAGACTTCCTCTGCTCCACATGTTAACCAGCCATTTCAGTTGAGAAGATCTTGCCAAAATTTTAAATCTTTTCAGCTTATCTTTCATATCTTAAATCTGTCTCTGGCCAATGGTTGGCCATCGTTAACTCAGCAGGGGGAGAATGAGAATTCATCCTCTTAACATCAAGCACCAGGAAAAAATATTTGGAATGGGAAAAGGTGAGGATTTTTTACATCTTTTAAAAATAAACTAGGAGAAAGAAAACCAACTATGAAACTTCCTAGGCTGATCTACAGTGCAAGGGGATAAGGTGGTTCCTGTTCTTCTAAGACCTCAGGATCTAACAGGGCTCCCTGCTTCATGAACCTTTCAGGTGAAGGAGGGCTCTGCGTACCTATCATAGCCACTTTTAATCTAGTAGCAAGTGTGTGCAACATGCCTGCTACCATCAGCAGGCTGCAGTGCAAAATAGCTCATCAGGGAGTGAAAGGGGGAAAAAACAGTCTCATCTGTGATAGCGGCTTGCACAACGCCTCTGATCCATGCAGTGGCAAAGGCAGAGAGAGGCACAGGTTCATTTCTTTCCTCTCCCAGTTTTGCCTTCTCGTAAAGGCGCTGCTGTCTCCCTTGTCTGTTCGAAGCAGTGTATTAACCTAAATGCTCTTGTTTGACTCTCAAAACGTGGCAGTGAGGAGCAATGGAACTGGCTTTCACTTGGACACCTGCATGAGTAGCAGAGGGGTGTGAGCTCCACCAGCATCTCTAACCCTGTCATGTTCCCTGAAATCCTTTGGCACCTCCATCACTCCAAGCACGGGGGAGCGCGCTGTCACTTGGTCTCTGAAAAATCCTTTCAGGCAGCAAAGGAAAATAATTTTGAGGCTTTTGGGAAGGTGGGGCAGGGGGGAGGTTGAAAAGAATTAAAGGCCATCCTTAGGAGGTGTGAGTAATAGCATGTGACAGCTGAAACCAAGCCAGCAGTGCGAGCTCAACGCAAATCCCAAACCAGCGAGCTCTGACGCACCCTTCCAGCCCTGCCGGCCTTCCCATTGCCTCTCACTGTGCCAGAAGCTTTGCCAGGCAGGGAGAGCAGCCTCAGAGGGATTTAATTCAGAATTTAAATGTGTTCATTTAAAGGTTAACTCGTCATAATTCCCTCAGCATCATGATCCTCCCAGAGGAGAATGGCAAACATCATGGGGCTTCAGGGAGCCACAAGCAGTGTTGGGCTCTGACAGATGGAGCCGTGGAGATGTGAAGGCACTGGACCATCCCATGTATCCCTTTCTTTTGACCCCACAGTGAGGATGGTGATTGCTGGAGGATGAGCACCTCGTGCTGCAGGTGTGACCCCATCCCATTGCCTGTCCCTCCACCCATGAGATGTGCAAGATTGGGTAAGGAAAACACTCAGCAGCTCTGATTTGTCCCTAGGGGCCTTATTTAAACAACAACTTTGTCTTGATTATGGTGCTTAATCTGACTTGTCAAAATCCTCATAAAATGATTAGGTGGTTTAAGGTGGAAAACACGCTTCTTTCATCCTCCTATTCCTGAGCAGAAGCTGGTCTGAAGCCACAAGTCCTGACCTGCAGCTTCTGTCCCATCACTGGTGTCCCAGATCAGAGGTATATGTACAAGCCCTCGTGCCCCCCAGCCCAGTGCCAGGGCTCAGCTACCTGTATATAGGGTTATTTTACAGAGAGTTGGTTTTACTATTTGTTATTAAAACAATTATTAAGACCTGGCAGCTATTCCCCAGTCCCATGGCGGCCAAAACACACCCTGGAGCTGGCATTGATCTGTGGAGCGCAGAGCAACCCATGACTTAATGGGGCAGAGGAGGGGTTGAGGGGAAGCAAAGCTGGGCTGACCCCTCAAAGTCATAAGAGCATCACGGTTGAGCTGGCGCCAGACGGGTGCCCAAGCTGGGGTGAAATGGGCCAAAGCCCAGCAGACCGCAACAGCACTGCCCCCAGCACAGCCCAGCCTGGGTGAGTGGTGGGATGGGGGATACATGTCCCGGGAGGGGGGCACATGGGGCAGCTGTACCCAGGGCTGGTGGGAAGGCATGTCTGCATCCCAATGCCCTCCCAGGCTCCCCAGCTCTCCACAGAGGAGGAGGAGGAGAACTAATTTCCAAGCTCTTTAAATGTGATGAGAAATGATAGGTTTACATTGCTGGCAAAGGGAAGAGCTGGGAGCACTACATCTGTTTCATGTAATCTTAAGGAGCAGCTTATGTCTGGATGTTAGTGAGAAGATGTCCCTGTGTATTCCAGCTCACCCAGAGCAAGGTGGAGGAGAGGGCAGCATCGATTACAACCTGTGGCCCCCCTCTTTTCTCCTGTTCTTTATTTTTCCTGTAGGAGATTAATGGGATCTCTTTGTCTTTTAACATGACTGTACCTTATGAATTCTCTGTCTCACCCTCATCCTTTAAATTATCCACATAATAAAATATGTATTCAGTGATTTCAGGTCATAATTTGATCTGCTTAGGGAAGAAAAGGAATGATGGAGAAGGGTTGCCTTCATGCTCAGCTCTCTTCCATTTATCTTTATTTATCATCTTTTTTTCCTAATAACCTGTGTGCAGCCAAGTGGTGGAAATGCCAATACCCATGTGCCGGTTCCTTGCAAAACAGTTGCCCCTAGCACCCTCAGCTTGGCAGGACCACGCAGGCTGCCCCTAGCACCCTCAGCTTGGCAGGACCACGCAGGCTGCCCCCAGCCCCAGTCTGTTAGCAATGGCAATGTTCGGATGGTCGAAGGGCTGAGCTACCCCTGTAATTCCTGCCTTACTCTTGCTACCTCTGGGCCCAGTTTTACCCTGCTATGAAATAGGAATGAATTTGCCCCCGTGCAAACTCCAGGCATGTGGTGGTTCCTGCAGAAAAGCAGCTCTGCACAAGTGAGCTAAAGCGGGGCACAAGAAGTACCTGGGATGTGCCCAACCTTCTGGTAAAGGTAGGATGACATGGCCTTATCCCAAGGTAGAGACAAGGGTTAAAGATCCTTCCTTTGTCTTATCTGTAGGGCAGCCTTGGGGCTGCTGTACAGGAATGGAGCTGCCAGGGTTTCATCTTAATACCAGATTTAAAGTCTGGATGTGGGGTTTGATTACTTTAATACACTTACGTAACATCTAAAAGCCTTGTGCTTGGCAATACTGGTGTAAAGGGCATTTTGCATTCTAAAAAACCCCAGGGATCTGTAATGCCTTGATGTCGCTGGGGGATGCTGCAAGTCCCACTGGAGCCGTGAAGCTGCCTTTGCCCCATGGACCTAGAAGGAGGAAGGAGAGGGAGTACAGCACCATGCAACCAGGAAGGGGATGTCCCTAGCACAATGTGTCCCAGGCATGGGGCACCCCTGAGGCACCACCTTCTCATGGGGGGAAAGAGACAGTTTTTTGGGGGATGGCCTCTTGGGCACAGGGGGAAGGGGACTCTTCCCACTTGGCTGTCCCGTGTGAGTGATTGTGCCAAGAGTATATTGCACTTCTTTGTAATAAAAATCAGGGTTTAAAATCCTTGGACCGACATCCCTTGGGTGCCTGTTTTCCCTGTGGCTGTTTATGTAGCTATCTGTCTGCAAGTGTGCAAAGCCTCTCCTTAAAGGGATGCAAAGCCAAGGGTTTCAGTGGCACTGGATGGTGGGGCAGTGCTGCCACCTTGGAGACAGGGAACTTGGGAGAATGATTCTAGACAGGAGGTGTTAGGGGGCTTCACTGCTTGCGCAGATGTTCTGAGCGCCTAGAGGCTGTTTGCCACTTACCTTTGCTTTTAAGGGCTATTTATTCTGGTAATGGAGATGCTGTCTGCATGGCTGGTGCCGCTGACAGATGAGAAAGCAAGGGCTCATCGTGACAACGAAGGTTTAATGATGATAAAGTGTTAGCACTGGCATTGCTTACCCCAAACAGGTGGAGAAAGGGAGAAAACCAAGTAAGTGCCACCCACCCAGGGAGGGAACCTGGCTGTCCTGGGCATTTCTGAGCAGCTAAGGTTGGCTTTGCTGCTGCACCATCTGCGGTGAGCAGGGGCACAGAGGAGGAGAACAGAAGTGAAGGCAATGACCACTGCACCCAGTGTGTTTTGCAAGCAGGGAACTGTCATGCTTTGCCAGGACAAGAGGGTCTGGGCTTAAATAAACCCTCTTTTGGCACCCTGCATTGGCCTTGGGAGCAGGCAGAGATTTCCAGCTTGCTTTGCATGGAAGAATCTTGGCACACCAAAGAGGTTGTGTTGTGTTTGGCCAGAGGAGGAGACGCTCAACCCAGTGCCAGCTCTTGGTCCCTGGCTACTCATTACACCTTGCCTGCCCAAATCCCCTGCTGCTGCCTGCAGCCTGCCCTGCAGGCAGACTGGTGCACCTATCCCAGTAAGCACAGGTGCTGTGAGCTGCTTCCCAAGTTTGCAGTACGTTTTGAGGCTGTGGGGTGACAGCACAGTGGCAAAGCTCCCTGCCACTGGGGCAGTGTGCTGCCCCATAGACCTGCCAGCCCATGGGTCCAGGCACCGGCCATCTCAGAGCAGTAACTGGGGATGTGTCAGGAGCCAAGTGGCTCATCCAACTGTAGATCAGGATGAAATAAGGAGTATGGCTTCTTCCATGGTAGCAACACCTCCATCCAAGGTGTTTTACTGTCTTTATGGGGTGTTGAATGCACTGGCATGCAGATGATTCTGGGGAGAAGGAACCCAAGGATGTGGGATGATTTTGCAGCTGCTTCCCCAGCAGCAGTGACCGATCTCAGTGCTGCCCCATGGGGTCCTCCTAGGAATGATTGAGGAGGGGCTGGGGATGAAGAAAGATGGACATGACTGACACTTAGAGCCAGGAGCTGCCCTGTCCTTAGTGCTTCTCACAACTAGAGACAAGTCTCAGTGCTCCCAGCGTCAAAGCTGTGTCCTTCCTTAAGATGTGAAATTAAAATAATCCATTTGGTTTCTCATGTGCTCCTGGGTTTATCGGATGTTTCCTGAAAGGTCTCATCTCCTACTGAAAGCTTCATATACAGCCATGTCAGCTTGACCCTCCTGCTGCAGTTGTTGAGCTTCACAGCCGTGCCATACTATCCTATTTATTATTTGCATATGATGCATTAGACAAACTTTTGTCATGAAAAAGACAAATTTCCCCTGGCTTCACGGCAAGGCGTTTACTGCTCACCATCAAGTTCAAACGTGAAGACACCCTCATGAGTTGTAGCTGCCAGAGCATCTCCCACCTGGGCATGCCGGCGTTTCCCATCACTGGCGCATCTCAAGGTATTTCTCCTCTCCCTCAGAAACACGAACCCTGCACTAGGGAGCTCTTTGCAGCAAGCTGGGGACAGGCTTTCCCTCCCCATTGCCGGGAGGACTGAAGCTTTGGTGCTACAGATCAATAAAGCATCTGGGCTGCCTTGCCGCAAAGCTCAGGGTTTTTTTGCAGGGCTGTTTTCTGACTCTGCAACTGTTCCCCATGCCCCTGCCAGTGCTTGCCTTCATTCAGCCATTACATGATAGCAGATAATTTTGAGGCTTTGATTGGATTTAAAGATTTGGGTTTATTGCTTTTGTAATTACAGTCAAATCTTTTTAATATTGCTCCAGTTTATGGTATGCTCCCTCTTATTATTCATGGACCTGCAGCCCCGTGTGTGCTGTGAGTTTCTGCGGAAGTGACTCAGGGTACTCTCAGCCCCCCTGTGGCCCCAGGCATCACCCCGTGGCCCTGAGCATCTCCTGAGAGCCCCAAGCATCCTCCCATGGCCCTGAGCATCCGCCCAAAGCTCTGAGCACCCTCGCTATGGAGCTCACTGGTGATACAGTGCCCAGGGTGCTCCCCTGCCCAGGAAAAACTGTGTGGGCTGGAGACCTCTCCAGGGCCATTCAGTCTTCCCAGGGTCTCTGCCTGGGGAAGCAGCACCTGCTGTAATTGAAATAGATGGAATCAGGATGGATCGACGTCTAATTCCCTGCCTGGATAAATGGAGACATATGTTTGATTTTTTGGTGATTCAGGTTGGGAGCCCCAACTCGTTCCTTTGCATGCATGTAAGGATCACTGCTGCCAAGAGGCAGTTTTGCTTTGTGCATGTAGCTCTGCATAAGAGCTTCTCAACAGTCTTTCTTGGTGGAAGAAGGAACAAATGCCATTTCCCAGACTTCTTCTGCAAAGGTGGAGTTCCCATCGCCCTGCACACCCAGGGGAAATATCAGGGATGCTCAAAGCTCAGGCATGCAGGTGGGCATCGGCTGTGTTCTGTCCATGATTTTTCGAGGGCTGTGCTAGGAGAGGGAAAGGTGGAAAGAGATGCAGCTCCCTGCTGAGCCTCCCACAGGACTACACAGGGAAGGGATCCTGGGGGTTTCAGGCCATTCCAGAAAGTCTTGTTCATTGAAGGTTCCTTTTCCCCAACGCGCTGTGGTATTACAGGGATGGAACCCCCCTGAAGTGTCCAGCTGAGGCTTAATTCCCACTGGCATCAGCAAGGCAGGCTCAGGAAGAGTGAGAGTACCTGGGCTATGTGGGTGATTATGGCCCAGAGCCCCAAAGAACAGGAAACAACATGAGCAAAACTGAGGGGGAAAAGGGATTTGAAATTATCTCCATAAACATAACATTATCTCCATCTTCTAAATCAAGATCTCTAGTTTTTCCTGAGTGGCCCCCAGGGACCCCTTCAGACCATCCATACCTGGTGCAAGCCACCCGCTCTCCCCTCCACATGTGTCCCTTGGAAAACTTCTTGTGTTGGCTACAGAACAAGGGAGCTTCCCATTTTAGAGCTGTATTTTGCTCTGAAGTATGTTAAGAGCAAAAGATTTTGTGCATTGCTCCTCAATTTCACTATGGGTTTCATTAAGGATCCTCTTAGGTGGGTGGTGACAGCTTTGGGGCCTGCTTGACCCTGCTTTTTTTGTTGCACCTTCACTACCACAGGAATTAAAGCATGCGGTTTTACACCCAGCCACCCTGCCCTGAGGGAGTTGGGCAAGAAACCTCTGCTTCATGCATGGTCACGGTCATGGTCAAAACAGCATGACTTTCAGGGATGTTGTCCTTGACTTTGACTTGTAAGCTTGTCATCATGGCTGGAAGGCAAAGGACAGCAGTGACATCCTCTTCTTCAGCTGCCATGATTTCAGCATCCAAGGCAGGATCCAGCCAGGTCCTTTTGCCCATCACAAGGATCCTGGATGGAGAAAGACAGGAGGGCCTGATCAGCTATTTGAGTCTATTGCTTGTGTATAGCTTCTTGAGTTGAAAAGAGCAATTCAGTCTAATTCCGCATACAACTTTAGACACAGTTTCCCCATCTTTCTTATGAGCCCCCTTTAAAAGGACACAGTAAGGACTCCCCTGAGCCTTCCCTTCCCCAGGCTGAACAACCGCAGGTGTCTCAGCCTTTCCTCACAGCAGAGGTGATCTATCCCTCTGATCACTTCTGTAGCTTTGCCTTCAGAGCCCAATGAAGATGAGGCCGAACTCAGTTGGCTCTCAGGTGTTTTCGCATCCCATTTGGTTGCGCGGCCCCATCCCTCCCCTTCCCCTTCTTTTCCAGCCTCTTCGCTCCTTCGGGAGCGGCCTCCGGCGCGGGAGGTACGTGGCCGTGGCAGTGTCGGGGGCGGCGGGAGGCGATGCGGCGGGGCCGCGTGGGTCTGCGGGTGGGATTTTCCTCCCTCCTCTGCCCGCTAGGTGGCTGCTGCTGGGAGAGCGCGGCGCGGGGAGCGGAGGGAGCGGGGGGAGAAAGGGAAAAAAAGAAGCTGCTGAGATTTAAGCAGTGCAGGGAGCGGCAGCGAGGCAGTCCCGGGGTCGCTGCTCT
>JANHGB010050494.1:50844-69974 GCA_026283785.1 Coracopsis vasa | reverse complement strand
GGTAGCAGTAGTGATTTGTGTTATACCTTAGTTACTAAACTGTTCTTATCTCAACCCATGGGAGTTGTATTCTTTTCAATTCTCCTCTCTATCCCTCCGGGAGCTTGGCGGGGGGACTAAGTGTGGGGGAGTGAGAGAGAGACTGCGTGGATGGGCTTAAACCATGACAACCATGAGAAATGCATCAGTATTGACACATTTAGCATCCATTAAGACATTATTTTTATGGAATTATTTTATAGCTCATAACCACAATACAATACGTGCAGAAAAGCCTTTAGAAATCAAACATGAAAGCGTATATAAACAAACAAGGTGTGATACTTAAGATGATAAGAATGGAATTCTATCATCATTTCTGCACAACTGCCAAAGAAATCTGAGTAGGCATTGCTTATGAATAACAGGAGGCAAGATTTGACTGTAGAGTTACCATATCAAAGGAGATCAGTGGACATTATATGCATATGGTGTTCTGCTGCTGACCAGCTCTACTGCACGCTTCAGAGGAAGAGACATACTATATAACTATTGAATGAGGACAGCTGAAAAAAGTTTTCCTCAAATATTTTGTTGACTTGTATCTGATGTCTAAGATGTTACAGCCTTACATTCCTCTATTTACCTGCTCTTAGGTAATAAGTAGATATTATAATAAACAACTATATTTTCTTTAATTCTTCTACTAAACTAATAACCCCAATGCTATTTCGTAGTTAGGAATCAATTTGAAAACATACAAGACAAAACTTCACCTAGTTTTCAAACAGTTTACTTTTCTCATCAGATATTCTCTTGAATTTTCATTCCAGAATCTAATTTGACTGCCTTCCATGCTCAGTATTTTAGAAATAAAACCTGGAAATGCTTATGGTATTTTCTAATCTCTTCTTCTGCTGGAGGAATGATTTTTCTTAATACACATATTTGTCTTCTTTGAGAAGCCCTATTTTAAATTAGTGATGCATTTGGGCTAATGTACTTCTTCTTTGGGGATTTCTTCCTAAAGAAACACTTCTCTATGGTAAGAAATCTTCCCTGCTTTGTAGGAGAGGTAACTTACTGCCGCCATGGAATTGATGCGGTCAATGTAGTAATCGGGCCAGCTGGTAGCAAGCTTATTAGGATCTTCTTGTTCCTGAAACAGAGAGTTAAACAAGGTTACAAAAGGAGCCTTTACAGGATTATGTACCACTGTAGAACCACCTGTGATTCTTCACTGCACTGCTCTTTATTGTGGTATCTCCCCACATATTCTTGTATAATGCACATAGATATGTCACATTTATTACAAACTTTTTTGAAAGTGTAACGTTAGAGCTGTCACCATGGTGTGCCAGATAAAAAGAATTCCCTTCAGCTAAGGTTATTAAACACAGAATGAGAAAGTTTGATGGAGATACAGTTATCTCTGGCATCTAAGCAGCAAAACCCCAGTTCCTTAAACATACTATGTTTCCAAGTAGAAGGATAGCCCATTTACAGATACCAGATTTAAATTTTGATGCTTTATACTGAGAGATTGTATAAATTATTTTGCCTCTACTGCTAGAGTGGTGGTGGGATTCACCAACAAAGGAGTTTAATATCTGCTATGGAGGAAAAAAAAAAATAAATTGAGAAACCTGAAAAGAAACCAAAGGACTGCTTCATTTTGATGTGATAAACCAAAAAAGAGATTTAGACTAGTTTATTCCATTCTAGTCCTTTCCCGTCCAGTCCAGTCCATTCCACTCAGTGCAACCTCAAAGCATCCAAAGGAACAGAACAGCATCCCCTTAATTACAGTCAAAGCAACATTAATCTGTCTCTATCTCCCAAAAAATCCACCTGGTATCTTCACTAGACTAAACACCACAAAGCTCAGCTTCTAAAAGGAGACCTACCCCTACTCAGGAACCAATTCTTCTTTTTCCTTGGCCACTCAATGAAAATTAGATTTCATTGTAATGGGTCTATTTATTTCTAGATAGGTGTAATGGTCACTGACAAAATAAGGATTGGTTTCTAGGATCCTAGTCTCCTCTTATGAACTACAAATAACTCATATTAAGACTCCTAGCATATGATAAGAGACTGAACCACTTGAATCATCCTAAGGATGCAGAAAGATGCATGATGACTGTGTGGATCTCACCAATGTTCTCTATGAATGCTTACTCACACCAGAAAAGTTACTCTGGAAGATACACAGAAAAATATTATACCTGTAGGTCTCTTGGAGTACCTCAGATATTCCAGAACTGTCTAGTTTAGAGATAAGAAATAGCTCTACATGCTCCCTATTGAGCCACATTCATAAAACATCTTGCTACATGGCAGGTTCCTGCCAGGCTACATACTAACACCAGACAACAATTCTGCACAAATTAAAATTTTCATATTTAGAATTAAAAACAAAGACATGAATGAGATTTTGTTGTTTCCTTCCCATCTCTTCATTCCACTGGTCTTTCAACAGGTAACAAAAAGGTATCTCCATTTACAATACTATCAAAAGAGCTTTGTCCCCATCTAGCTAAGGACTAGAGTACAGGCACATCCTAGACAGATCACAACTCTTTATTCAGCCCTTGTATCCAAATGAACAATTAAGAAGTGCAAAAGATTTAAATAAAGCATCATATAGTAGACTACCACTGTATGAAAAGTATGAGAGGCTGGCAAAGTGGCAAGAGATACCAATTACACTCACAGTTTTTATGCACACACCACCTCATGATAGTAAATGGTACAATTGAGAACAAGGTGACCTTTCTCAAATTAAGTGAGAAGTTCTGCTGCTTTTCCTCGCTTCCTTCTCCTGGCCACAATCAGCAGGAATCTGATGGACCCAAATCATATCATATGCCACATTATAGGAATATGCAACTCCCTACCAACAGCCAGCCAGAATTGCCACACCACATATAATGGGTAGATTGCCTTTTGCTGCCCCTTTTCTGCATAGAATATCCAGTGGGAATCATAACCCTCAGCAGACCTTAATCTCTCATGCAAGAGTCAATATATGACCTTGCTGACGGAAAAATAAATTAAAACATACAATAGATAAATACAGCATTATGTTTATAAGATAATCTTATCCACCAAAGAGAACAATAGAGATGGAGAGGTAATCTAGGGGTAGTGAAGGAAGGTCATTCTGCAGGGAACTGGGTTGAGCCACCAATCTGAAATGCTAGGTGTGCTCATATGCCTTTCTGAAATTTTTCTCTCCATTGAACTATAAAAGTCCAAGTGACAGCTATAATTGTTTGCAGAGTACAGGTGACAAGAACATTACCAGAAGAGGGAATACCTATGCTCTCTATACTTCTCCTGCCTCTGTTTTGAACTTCAAGTAAAGAAACAAATGCATGTAAATTAAGGATTATCTGGATCCATCCCTTATATCCCAAAATAAGATACTTTTTCCCCTTTAAATTCTGTGGGTGTGGGGGTAAGAATATTCTGATCCCCTAAAGTATATCTGCATAAGTGGTTAGCTTGGCAAATGGTATAAGCTCCTTGGTATATCCTGCTTTTGACCATTCTCCATCCATTACAAATTGATCTGAACTCTGAGTGTGTAAGTAAGTCTTACATTTGGTTTTGATTTTAATTAAAATTGGGAGAAAATTTGTTTCAGTGGAACACAGCAAGTGTAATCTTTTTTTCTGGAACTAAAGCCCACAATGAAGCTGTATATAGCTGAGGTTAAAAAAGTTTTAGCACATACTCCACTACACCATCCCTTCTTTCTGAAGTTGTTTCAGCCCAGAAGCATATTAAGCAGGAAAGTCCATCTGATTTCAATGGTCCTTCACACTCCCTGCTCAGACAAGAATTTGTGTTTTAGTTTGCTAGAATAAATGTGATTATGTACTTAAACCCTGGCACTCTATTTCCACTATGAAGCACCATAAATCTACTTGGGATGAACACGCAGATTTTTATGCAGCCCCATTACATCATTAGGTGGCAGAGTGTTATTTATACCAATGGCTGGGCAACATTTTCGGAAGAAAGATGAGTTCACAAGTGTAGCATCAGGGCCACTGAGGGAAAAAAAAAATATTTCATTGCCTTAATTATGTGATTTCTGTCCAAGGTAAGCAATTGCTATACCATGTTTCCTCTCAAAGAGTGGAGATAAGCCGAAAACAGAAAGCAATTCAGGGTGGGGGGTGTCTCTGTGTATGGGGGGAGCAACAACAGGGTGATGTTTGTTTTTGGTTTAATATCTTCAGGGGTTTGATCCTCAAATAAAACCTCAGAGAAAACTGCAAGGCAACTTGATGATAATGGCAAACCCTTTCCCTTCCTCCAGGAGGCACAGAGAAGGAAGATAAAAAAAAAAAAAAAAAGCCAAACTGAAAAACCAGGCCCTAATATAAAAAGCCACATAGTTATCAAAAACCTGGAAACAATAACCCATCTGTATAAGGGAAAACATTAGCTGAAGGAATTTATTACAGCAAAGCCTTCTTTTAGCTCCTTGAATAGTGTAAATATCACATTAAAAAACAGGCGTCAGCTTGTGGACTTTATAAGGGGCCATATCATTCTTCACTGGAGTAACAGCTATGTAACTGCTGTGAAAACAGGGTCTTGATACTATACAAGCCTGCAATATAGCCAAGGTATTATATAGGCTTTGACATTAATTTGGACAGGCTCCATGCCTTGGTGGAAAGTGGAACTTATGACTTCATACTAAATAGGACTTAATGGAGTTCTGCAAATATTTGGACCATCTGAACCAATCAAAATGAAACAAAATAAAGTGAAGTACTGTGTGCACAGCTTAGCTGATCCTGAAAACCTTTTTGCAAATCCTGGGAGACCTGATCAATTAGGCAAGATGTTCTCTAGTGAGCATAGACCTTTAATAGCTGCCATGTTAGTAGGGCAAGCATTTGCAATACACAGACTGCGATAACAGACATAATCAGGAATTACAGACCACAGTCTTGGTTGTGAAACTTTTTACAAAAAAGTACCAAACACTAGTGTTACAGAAATCATGAGGAAATGCCAGACAATCATGGCTGAGTGGATCATGAAAATGAAAGACACTGTTTATATGGTGGGCGCCTCTTTCAAGATGGTTTCAGTCTTGAAAGAAACAGCACAGAGAAAGCCTGAACAGTTACTGCCTGCATTGAAGCTCTTTTGTGGTGAGCATGGGCTTTCAGTTTCCAGTGATGATACACTGGTATTTTACTGCAGCAACAGACCCCAAACAATGCTAAGCATTTCTCTAGAGCATGTCCTGGAAACCTAAGCATGTCAAAATAATAAATGCATCCACAAAATCAGCAACTTTACAAAGATCCTTTCCTGCAGGGAGACATATATGGTGACATGACAGTTAAAACTTATCCAGGAAATCACTGGCAGAGTTAGGAACAGACACCAATCTGACACTGAATTTAACACTCTTATTTCCACCATTATTTGTATCACGTTAGTTTTGCGCAGTATAGACAAATCCTAACTCCCTGGGACCAGCATGTGCTTGGCATCCCTGCATGGCCAAACATTACATGGACTTTGACATTACCTGCACATACCCCACTGTGATAACTTGCCAGGGCTAATGACTCATAAAACCTTTTAATATGCAAACTGAAATAACACTTCCTCCTTGAACAGATGCACCAAGAAACACACCATATTTTATGGATCTCATACAACAGTATGGATTTCATACTACTGTGATGACATCTACTCATTGGCATGACTTCCTTCTCAAACCAATCTCTTCAGAGCTGCAGACAGTTGACCTTACTGCCTTGCACTGTTCAGAACAGAATGTGAACAAGCCACATACCTGGTGCTGCAAAATGTGGGTTTAAAAATCTTTCTTGGGCAAGGAACCATGATACCACTCATTGAACTCCTCCTTTATATCAATAAAAATAGTGCGCAAACACAGATGAAAAATGTGAAATGAGGCTACTGCAATGTAAATTCCTGTTCCAGCCTGTTCACTGTATCATGTCACTGCATGCTCAAGTTTATACTTGGGTCACAAAGAATTTCTTTTTTTTTGCAAAAGCCATGTGAAGGTTAGCATGGTTTCTCCTCTCAACGGGCTGCACACATCATTCTGGTACCTCACAGAGCTGAAAGAGGTTACTTCACCTGGTGTGAAGTGTCAGCATCCTCACATACAGTTTAGAAAATATAAACATGGAGTTCAAGTAATTTCAAGGAACTAATACCTTCAAACTCTTCAGAATGACAACTTAGCTGGTAAAAAATTCATCCAAGATGTGAAGGATTGTGTCCCCGTTCTGTTTCAAAGAGAGGTGCATGACCCTTGCTCTCCACATGAATATTCTGGCCACTATAAACTGCATGAGTTTTGTTTGCTTGGAAGGTGGAAGATCGTTATCACTTGTGCTTCATTTCCCACAAATGCTACTTTTCTCCCTTCAGATACTTTTAAAAAATAATCAAACATCTGCTATTAATGCTGAATACAATACAGTCTTGTAACACCTTGCATTCTACACTGCCAAAGGTCCTTAACGAAATTCATATATCAGGTTTTTCAGTCTCTTTTTCAGTGAGATCAGCAGAAACAGGGAAAATGGGATGCAGACAATTACACAGTTCCCAGTTACACAGGAAATCTGTAGCACAGTCAAGAAGCAATCCACACTGAAGCTGTATTGCATTCTCATCCAAATCACCGTTCTCCCTTTTTTCCATGACTGACTTACCAACTTTTCATCATTTTATGGATAAGTTCAGCCTTCAAAGAAACATTTACCTGTTCATTAACACACTGTCCATCCTATTGGCTATGTCTGAGTTCAGAGCAGCCAAAGTTGCATAAATAAAAAGCACTTTCATTAAAAGACACAAAATGTGTTTGACCTGCTGTGGGATGAATACTAATTAAGAAGTGAAGCAAAAATACATCTAAGCTTTTCAGACAGTTTCTGCCTCCAAAAAACCAACCATTTCCCAAGAGATGCTAATTTTGAAACAGGAGACACCACAGGACTGAGCCATTCACTAAACAGACGTGGTCACTGCTCCATTTCTCAGACTCCATGATTAGCATTTACACAAATTTTCTCAGGGTTTGGGGGAGGGAGCTATATCCAAGCCTTTTAAGCACAATTTATTCAGAGTGAGAAAATGAAACATTACTTTTCTCCCTGGAATTAATCTATTGGTGTGCAGATAATAATCATTCTGCCACAAAAGCAGTCTACTGTGTAACTTATTAAAAGGGAATAGTCAGTAATTACCAGCTGGAGCATGTAACTGCAAAGTTCTAATTGCCTGTCATAATGGTCAGGTATGAATATATATATATATATATATATATACACATGATTCTAATTCACTGCATTATGACACGGGAATAATTTACCTAACAGACCATTGGGGTTTTCTTCTGATTTTTTTTTTTTTTTAATTCATTTAGCCTGATCTCTGTCCTGCTGCCAGTAACATGATGGACCTAATAATAACCTCTGATGCCAGTTATAAACCAGCCTGTCAAAGGAAGAATTAAAGGCTTCATATTATTATTTATATCAGAAAAAAATGCCTTATACTGACAAATTGTGGAACTCACTGCCACAGAATAAAGTCTAAAATCAGAAAAGTGAAAAAGGAATAAATTTATGAAGGATGAGGATTTTTCGTAGCAATCTTTTCGTAATACCAAGAGAAGCTTCAATGCTGCTGAAATTCACCAGCCTTTAGAAGTTAAAAGGGACTATCAGTCATTTCTGAAAGATGGTTTACACTACACCATAAGCTGAAAAGCTTTCCAGTAAAGCAAAGTATGTGCTTTGTTTTGAATTGCTTATTCCTTCCATGACTTTTTTTTTTGTTTTCCAAACACTCATAGATACAGCAACTCTAAAAGTTGTACATTGTAGATACACAGTGTGCCATTTCCAACCTCACCTAGCACTCAAACCCACTTCAGATTAATTAATTTTAATTGGTATGAGTCTAATGGAGATGAAGACCATACTTCTATTTCTATCTTACACAAAACATGCCAGATTCACTGCATACATGCCGAGAGATACACAGTTTCTCACTGCAAATGGAGTGGAATGCCATACCTGGCAGGTGGAAAGGTGGTTGGTGCCATGTTATGAGCTGAAGGTAAGAATTATTTTTTTTTCTGAAACCTTAGAAGTTTCAACCACTGATTTTAATGACCTTCATAATTGTATTCTTTAAACCAAGATTAAGTTCTACAATAAACATGTCTGGCACCAGACTTGCTACAGATTACTGATGGAGGGAATCCCAGTTTAAGGAACTTTGAACTATAGCAGGGTTGCATAGTACACTTTTAGTTTTAACAACCTTTCTTCTCTTCTCTTTCCCCTTCTATTAGCTTTCTATTCTTCTCCTCAATACAGTTTTAAACTTGCTGCCAGAACTGACTGCATCAGCCTCCTCTTACCATTTACAGGTCATGCAAGCGTGCTTGTCCCTCTTCAGATATATTTAACCCTGCTGTAGTCTGGGGATGCTGCCATCACCAGGCATTAATTTATGCATATAGCACAGTAACCAAGAGGAAAACCTGTCCCTTTATTTACAGAACAACTTAAATGTACAGCTGAAGCTACACTGAAATACACAGTGCCTTCAGCCCTCAAGACAAAGCTTACTCACCAAATTTAAGTCTACTGGTATTATACATTGTTCCTCCAGTGAATGTTTTACCTTTGTCATGGAAGTTCGTCTCTTGTTGGATATGATTTTGGATATGCTTCCCTGAATTTTGCTGCTGTAAGGACCTTCTGTCCTATTAACTGAAGTCTATACTCATGTTTAAAATCTCTTCCACACTCTACTTTTCACAAGGCCCAAATCAATCAAGTGATATTTCACAGCTGATAACTGTATAACCTAAATAATGAGCTGACAGATAAGGCTATTCATACCTTCCCTGCACTTCCAATGAGGAAGTTCTCAGGAGCCTACCTTCCATCAGCCCATTCTGTATAATTCTTTTGGAGGTGAAGGGAGAGGTCCACTGTGGAGGATCCTTCCAGTCAGGATGTTAGTGTATGATCATCCTACTCAGGGGGTCTTCAGAAGAAGACAAAAAGTTTCTCATGGACACAGTCTGCTCTCCAGGTGTTTGGCTGTGGACTTAGATTGTACTTCTGAAACCACAGCTCTGTCCCCACAGTCTTGTGGCAAGGTTGAGGTCAAGGTTCTGCTGTAATTCTAGTGGCAGGTAGAGCCACTATCACTATCTCAAAAAATCCTAAACAGCCACAGCGGTAGGACATTGTTTCATTAGCACCCAAGCTCTGCATTGTCCCTACTACTTTTTATTCTGTGTTATGCAAAGGTATTGTGTGTACATTTCCATTCGAGCATTAACCTTCAGTTTACAGTCAATATCCTGTGGATACAGAAAGTGACTTTTTCCTCATCCATCCAGCTTAACTGGTTCCCTTTCCACATCACTGTTTTCAACTGTATTCCTTCCCCACTATTATTTATGTCATTTGGGCTGTCTTCTTCCTCATTTTCTTCCCCCCTCCTCCTGGCATTCTTTAGGCAATGTGAAAAGCCACAGAAGAGCCCAGCCTGTGTAACAGTCTCCTATCTGCCAAGATAAACTTGCCTGCACTGCAAATTTATCTTTTTGTCAGACTGTTTTATCTGCAGCAAGTAACCACTTACAGTCTTTTGCAAATAAAATGGAGTCACCTACTATTCATGGCAATCACCTTGCATGTTACTTGATGATGGGAATGAAATGTCACTAGTTGTGCTCCCAGATGCATGGTGCTACCTAGGTCACATGCATGGAACTACCGAGGGCCAGCACAGTTATCCAGGACAAGTCCTGGGAGCACACACAGGATTCGTTAATGCCAAACTAAAAGATTTCACTGTCCAAATCATGTCCACTATCTGTTTTTCCACTAATACTGCTGCTTGTTCCAGGTCATTTCTGCTCTGAGCCCTTTAGTAAGAGTGATAACAGCTTGTATGGTCAGAGCAGCTGTGTATTTTCTATCTGTCTCCCTTATTTAACCCTAGCCACTACTGGAAAAATGGTAAAGTTAGCAGCTGTTGGGCAGGTAAATAAAGGGAATAAATACAGTCTGAGAGGCCCATGGCTTTTAAGTTGCTAATCCAATATTTGAGTGTATTTTTCAGCTGCTCTATCTCTCCCTTTACCATAAACTCAGGTCAAACTGTTTTCTTTCTCCCAGCCTTCACTTCTGTTGCCTATTACGTCTGCAAAATATTTGGGATACCAGACGCCTTTCAACAGGTGACTGAATAGCAATGGAAGACAATGTGATTTTCACCTTGATTCAGGTGTGTAGCTAAAACTGTCACATTTGACAGTAATTAAAACTAAACAATACCGCAGTACAGTAGAAGGAAATTTCTGCCTTTCTCTTCATGGCTACTACTAAATCCTGACAACATTTCCATACTGTGCCTGTTTCTAATCTTTTCACTGAAATGATAGGGAATTCAACACCTCTTCTTACTCAGTATTCACTTGCTTTTGAAAGGCTGGTGAGCATCCAGTGGAATTCAGGATACAAAGAAGAGTGAGCCCTGGTCTGTACCAGATCTGCTTCTCATGTGGCAGAGAAATATGCTAGTTATTTACATATTCTTTTCTTGCTTATCCACCTAAGACTAATCTGAATGGTAAGAACTGCACTGTACACAGTATATATTACTATTGCATACCATCAGCAGGTCTGACTCATGTTTGGATTGTGGAGACACACAACTTTTGCAAGAGGACAGATAAGGACAGAACACAATCCAGTGGCAGCAACTAAATCACACAATTAGCATTTACAGGTACTTTCTATGCAGCAGAATTGGATTGTTCACCATTATTTTTATTCTTAAGTACAGCAAATTACACCATTTTAGGAGGATGACAGCTGGATAAATGTTTTCTTTCTTTTTTTTTTTCCCCCATGGCAGGGTCAAATCTGCTCCCACTGAGCTCTCCCATTCTTCCACAGAATGCAAGCCAAATGTGAAACACAGCATTAGGCATGATGACGACAATTTTCCAACTATCACTGCATAAACTCAGGACTATTTGGGGCCTGATTTTTAAGAAGTGTTGAGTGCTAACTTCAACTGGAGCACTACTAACACACCTGAAAAATGCAGAACTGCAAGATGGACACCCAGATTCTACATGCTCAGAATATCTATAGCAAATACCATGGCAAGTTTATGGCATTTATATCTTCAGTAGTCTGAAAAAAAGAGCTGGGAAAGCATTTTGTAAGCAACAGTTAACCTTTCTTGTTGGAGAGAGAGAGGAAGGGAGAAACTAAAAATATTCCATACTGTTCCCATGGGGGGCAGGGAAGAGAAAACTTTTCAATTATACAAAAATAAATATATAATTTCAAGGCCCTGGCCCAAAATAACCTCTTATACCAGTATAAATAAATGCATCTGTTAGCATTGAAGCATGGAACAAAGTAAAATGAATGATTAAGAAAAACTCCTTAACTCCTCCTGTATCTGCTACAATGTGGTCTTTTAAGTGTCACAATGCCAAGCTGTAATAATGGTATATCAGCTGAATTGTGCAAGCATTTTTTCCTCTTTGACAGCAAATTAATCCTTTAAAATCACTATGAGAGTGACTCCCAGGGGGAAAATATATATATACATTATATATATTTATATTTCTAAAAAAAGTCTGACATCATTAAGCCTACTATATTGTTTCTCAAGTAACCACTTCAGGGTACTTGCTATAGAAGGGAAAATATCAAGGAGAAAAACCATGAAGATGCAATTACAGGAACTTAATGATAAACCATACAAAATGGCCAATATTTCTTCTCAGGTATGCTGACCTACACAAGGAATAATGGGGTCAATGTCAACAAATTTATACTTACGTGAGATGGGAAAAAAGAACACTAATTTTATGGAACTATAAAAGAATGACAGGTATGAATCTCAAGTCTTATTCTTCTAGTGAGAACACATTCTCTGCATTAAATGACAGAGAAGGAAATGTATGCAATTTTAGACTTTGTTGTACACTGTATTAACTGTGTTGCCCAAATTTGGGAACTAGTTCTTCAGCCTACAATACACATTAACAGGTGCCATTAATCAAACAGCTCTTTCACACTGGAAAGACCAAGTACGTCATTAATCAGGAAATGTGTGCATTTGCTGCATTAATGACACTCTTGCTGCATTTTGTTGTTTCTAATTATGTCCTGTGCTTGTCACAGGCCAGAGGTTCTGAATACACTGCTCCAAAGCCAGCATTCATTTATAACAGAGTAAGTAAGTTTTAAAGCCATGTGCCTGTTTTCCATACCTAGACTAGATATACTGAAATGACCCAATGTCAGCATCAAGCTAACAAATCATCCAAAACATCTGAGCATGAAGTCATTCTGTTAACAGAAAAAGGAACAGAAGCTGGTGGGAAAAAAGCAAGTTAACTCCACAACTGCTGGCATCTTCCAAACAACCAGCTACAGGAATGCTGTATTTTGCCAAGGGCAACATCCTCCCACTGAGACTTAGCAGTGCTATGAGATTTCCGCTGAGCCATAGGCTAACTGAAAGCAAGTCTATTTTCAGAGAATTTGCTTGAGAAATTCCACATTTCAGACTGTTTCAGCAGCAGTGTCCTGAGCTAAGGAAGTCATGCAGTCTCTCAGACCAAAAGCAACCATGGATCCCAGACACTGGGAGGGAACCAAATAACATCTTCTGCTACAGCCTATTTTAAGGAGTTGGTGTCATGGAAACAATACAGGAGATAATAGGTTACACAGAGCCTTATTGTTGCTGCCTTCTTTTTTTAATAGGGCCATGCAGCTGTTTTCCTGGTTTGATTTATGGTCAGCTCAAAGAATCACAAAACAACTTAGGATTGAAGTGACCTCAGGCAGAAGGGACCTGATCAAAGAAGAGCTAATTTCAAAGTTAGCTCAGGTTGTTCAGGTCATTGGCAATGTTTCAATAATGAGCTAAACTAAAATGTTGACTAAACTTCCTCTCACAAACTTCTACAGCATTGCTAGGGAAAGAAACATATTTCTGATGCACCAAAGATAGTCTAATTTTCCAGCTCCAATATCTCTTTGGGTGAGCTTTGCTCTGTGGTCATCAGATAACCTCATCATTCAGCCAGCAATACATTTCCACTAGCACTCTTAAGTCCCACACAGCTTCTTCAGCCTTATACTGTCAACCTCATACTGCTTTTGCTTTTAGACTATCACACATGCTGTAAGGGTTACTGTGCATTTTTCAGACTTCCCAGGAGAAGAGAGAATAGAAGAACCATACTCCCCCCTACACACTTGATGCTGAGAGAAAAACTGTCGTGAAGTTGCATCCAAGCCTCATCAAACTGGGACTCCTCACAAATGGCTTCTCAAATACTACAGGAGATCATCGTGTGTGTTCATGTTTGCTTCTCCCAGACACAGTGTGTGGAATAACAACTCTAAAGAAGGGAACTTATAAGGGACACATTAAATGCTCCTTATAGCTATAAATCCATAACCAAAACAGCTTAATATTCCAAGTCAGTAACAGACTCTAAGAGTATTTCAAAGAGGAAAAAATACTGCAAGAACATAGAATGGAAAACAATGCAACTTCAAACCACCCACTTCATTTATTATGAGACAACCATGTGCTTGGCACTCTTCATACAGAAAGGATGAACCCCAAAGGGCTTTCATAGCTCAAGTCAGACAATACAAAACCAAAAACCCACACTCAGACAACACAATGATGTGATCTTCATCTGGTATATTGTATCACTAAATGAGACCAGATGAAGATCCATTTTGTCTCAGGGAATATCTTCCTCTGAATATCTTTATGTATATCTTTTACTTTAAAGTAGGAGCCCAAAAACCACTTTTCCTACAGCAAGAACTGCAGAACTCCTATCTAAATACAATAGATGTAATGCAGGCCCCTGCTCTTAGTTGCTCCACATAAGGCCTTCAATGCAAGGAAAAGACCTCATGGTTTTGGAAGAAAAGCCCTGCCAGTTCACTTTAGCTGAGAAATAACTGCCTCTCCATTGTGAGCAAGCTGAAACTACACTTCACAGTGCAAAAACACAAAATAAAGCAACCTAAGAACAAACAGCAGGTGCAGGAACTTCCACCACTCACTTCAGAAAGTTTTCCCCAAAGGCAAGGGGGACTCCGGGTTTTATATTTGCATCCATCTTCAATTTTGCTTAGAGGTCTGCAGGAGTCTGAAGGCAGGCATGGGCATGGGCATGGGGGACATGAGGACAGAGGTATCTTACACTATAACTGAACACAAGGTGATGTGGCAGTATCTGCTGCTTCTGTGTGCAAGAGGAATAAACCTTCTCTAGAATGGCATTTGGGGCACTTTGCACCTGGGCTTCAGTTTCATTGGTTTCAGCACTGACTCATGGCCTCAGTCCAAAGGACTTGGACTTCTTTGTGATTGTGTAATGTACAGGAGTGCCTTCCACTTCATCCTTCCTGCTCCTTGCAGTGTGCTCTCCCAAGTCTAGAGACTTTACCACAAAATCCATTCCTACAAGAATACCTTAGAAGATAGATAGATAGATAGATAGATAGATAGATAGATAGATAGATGCAGCAAGGAAAAAGAATGAACAGTGCTTAAACTGAAAATGTATTCAGATCTTCATCTAGGAAAAGGAATGCAGTATGCAGCCAGATGTGCATATAGTACAGGGAAAAGGTGTAAGAGGATGGCATGGCCAAAACATTGCCACAGTTTCCTAACTTTGCTACTCTTACTTTCATGTAGAGAGAAATGCATTTATATGTAAACATATTAATTAGAAGTTCCTTGAAATCATACACCAATTTAGATCAAAGACTTTTAGAACTAAGGAGTTTCCTAATTCCTGTTCTCATATTCAGTTTACCAGGGGTATTTTTAATCATCAGGTAGATGAAAACTATAAGTAACAGATAATAACAAAAAAAAATGTGGGGGATGTAATCATCAGGAAATTCTCTTTTTTGCATATCTGCTGTTATGCATATGGTTCAGATAAATTTTCCTCAGAACATTTAAGCCCCTATTTTGCTATTGTAGAGAAGCTTTTCTCTAGATCTGTTTTCCATAATAGAAAAAGTATAGTCAATTTAAGGATTATAAGCATGTACTCTTTTTTTCAGATATCATAAATGCCTCTTTCCAGAATGTCACAGTGCGCTGATTATTTCTTCACTATTTGAGTTTGGATGATCTCACTTGAGTAGGTAAAGCATAATCAACACAAAGCAGCTTTTCTAGGGTTCAACTAAAATCAGAAGAGTACAAAATAACCCAAAAATATCTCAGAGAGCTAAACATGTTTATTAGGATTGAGAGTTTTGTTGGGTTTGTTTGTAGAGAAGCTGTGCAATACAGCTAGTCCAGTTTGACTGTACTTTGAAAAGAGATTTGTTAACAATTTTTTCCCTCAAACACAGAAGTAAAAAAAACACCCTAACTTGTTTAACTCTGCAAACGTGTGTGCTTCCTACTAAAATCTTCTCAACTGAAGGCTTACAAATTAGTCTCTGGAGATGAAAAAGGCTATAAAAACAAAACAACTTGAGTTGCTTTCCAATAGTAATAAGCCTAAGAGCTTGTAGGATTGTACAGAAGGCAATAAACTATTGCCTGCACAGCGAGTTCTCATTCTTAGAAACACAGGCTGCATCCAAAGCAGTGCAATACCTGCATTTTCAACCCTTTTTGGGATCCCAATATGAGCTCATTTACAGGTGAAATAACTGAATTGACAACTTTTTCTTTCCATATCATTATTTGACCAGTAATTAATGAGATTATGTACTTTAATACCAGATTCTGGTAAAACAGCACTGCATAACAGCAGTTTCCTAAACCTTGACATCAGAAATTTATGAATAAATACACCTGAAAGCTTGTTCTGGTGCTTTTTCTAATTCCTGCAGAACATATAACTAGTAGGAAATCTAGAGATAATCTACATAAAGGAATTACAGAAGTGGATTGTTTTACGTAAGTATAAATTTCAACTGATGGTGAGACATGAAGCTTATCCCAAACAAAACCAGAATAAAGAACCTGAACTGGGGAAGGATGTCATCATTTTCATTCTGTCTATATACATCTTTGTTTATTACTCAATATGGTAAAGTTTTTACTACAGAGAAAGAGGCATTATAAGACATGTAGTATCAGTGTTTTGAGTAGAGGTGGCATCGCTGGTGACTGATTAATGATTCTTGTGATGCAAATTAACTGCCTCTATAATTGTCCACCCTGTACTGATTAACAACAAGGTAGAGGAGAGCTGAAACTGAGAATACATGAACATTTTTTAGCAGAGCAGCCTTTATTCCTTGTGAATAGCTCCTCCACAAATGAGAATTAAGCATTCCCTATAGCTGCTTTAGATCAAATAATTGGTGATTTGTTTTTAGTACTAATGATTTCAGTTACAAACTTAGAATGGCCAAAAGTAACAAAAGCAAGCATGGCTGTGTAATACTGTGTGAACACTCCTCTGTAGACAATAATGAAATTTCAATGCACAGCTGAACCTCCTTTGAGTACTGTGGAATGTTGGCTGGCAAGCAGTGCCCCTGGCTTATGACTTTATATGCACAGATATACGTCTTCGTCCATTTCTTCAGAAAGGCTTGGTATCATAAGCAGGTGGATTTTTTTTCATACAACAGTGACTTTCTGCTACCACATTAGGAATAAGTACCATAGAAGATTACATCCAAACTGTAACTGCCAAGATAAATGGACAGTGTGCCTACAGCAATTTTTGCAAGTGACATTTATTGACTTAAGACAATCCACTAATTTTGTCACCTTTACAGCAGACCAGGAAGCTCTGACCTGTTACTTTTAGACAAGCAAAGGCATCTGAGAGTAACAATTGCAAACAGTTGCTTCAACCTGCTCTCTTCATAGTGTTTTCATGCGCCACATTACAAAGCATAGAGCCCTGGCTTCCCAGGAAACTCAAAGAACCCAATATCAGCAAGGCAGAGCTCTCTGGAGGCTGGTCCTGTATGGCTGCAGTGTTCTGCCAAGTGAGGAATTTAGCCCTTTGTGGATAAAGTTCGATTATAAAACCTTCAGGGAAAAGACAACTTTCCTCTAAAAGGAAGCCTGCAGTAAGCTGTCACTGTAAGACAACAATGACAGGTGGAGTAGGCAGTAAGCTAGAGAAAGAGATATGTCATCACCCATCAGCTGGCTACCTGTGAGTGAAAGAATGAATAACACTGGACAGTTAAGGTTTCAAGTACTTGAAAGTATCAATAATGTAATGCATAGGCATCTGGCAACAGTATCCTGCTCCAGTTAGTATATCATTTTGGATAGCTCGAGTTCAGCTAACTGAGGTTGCACTATAAATGCATTATAAAGATTTTCCAGTATGTAGCTTCTTTAACTCTGGAGGTCTTCAAGAATCTTAGATGAAATCCATTGCTTTAAAAAAAAAAATTAAAAAAAATGTGTAATGTAGTGAATCCAACCAATATATTAAATACATTACAGCCTGAATTTTCCTGCCAAGGCTGACTGGTTCGGGAGGTAGAATGTGTGGTTCTCTAAACCGGCTACAAATAGATCCTCTCCCACCAGAGCTGAAAAAGCCAACTGAGCCGGCCAGCAAAAATGTAAAGCAGACATTGATCACAGCAGCCTGCACCTTCCCTCCACTTGCAAGCTCTCTGTACCAGCAGGAAAAAGAATGGAGAGAGCACAAAGAGAACCAAGCTTAGACTGCTCTTACGCACTTCCTGAATTATTGCTAGCTCAGAGGCACTGTAACTAATTTGCAACTATTAACTTCCTTGTGTTAATCAACACACATGCAAAGCACCCATCTGATTGGTTAACTGAGATTTTCTTTAATTACATGGAAAGAAAGGTAATTCCCTCCGCCCTCCCCGAGGAAGGAAAGGCAGCAAACACAAGCTCAGAAGGACCATCAGCAAGGCTTCAGTCTGTCATCTTCAGTACTGAAATCTAAACCTTCTCTTTCAGCTTCTGTTATGCAGACTTAAATATAGAGACTGATGCTCTCATAGCATGACTTGCATATTTAGAAAATAAAACTAACCAACAAACTTGCCACACCTTTTTCCCTAATATTTATTGTCAATAAACACATGCTATTGGGGCTATCTTTGTTTCTGTTTCCTTCCTAGAGCAGCAAAACTTTCCCACCAGACTGCTCCTGCAGGAATCCTCCCTTTACAAGTTTCACAACAGCCACACAACTTGTCAATTCCCTTGGCCATCATTCTGGCAGTGACAAAATACCCAGTGTGATACACCAGCCTCTGATTTACTGCTCTTCTCATCAGTTTGACAGAAATTTGAAGACCTTAAAAGAAGAAGCGTTACACAGAAATTTATAGGAGCAGGTGGTCTTCAATTTCCAGTGCAATATGACACATTTTTCTATAGAAAAAGGCCCTGCAAGGTCTTGAACTACCAAGTTTTAAGACATCACTATTACTATGCATTTTAGAGATATTTGAAGACATCCTGAAAGATTTCAAGCAATATATTTTCTATTCTAAAATCCTACAAATATGTCTTAAAAATTCCTTAAAACATTTCCATTATAGCTTTTCTTCCAGCTCAAATTAAAAAAAAAAAAAAAAGACAAACCCAAACAGAGGACATAAAAGATTCAATATGGGACAATGTATTATTTTAACTTGTTAAGATTCTTTTCAGAAATTACACATGCATGCACTACTTATAAGAAAGTTGTGCCATATTCACGCTGATAAAATCCTTACATCTAAGTGATTAAGTATTATGTTCTTGAGTAAACAGTAGATAAACATGTAGTTCAAATCTAGATTTATATCAAGTAATTAGATACATGCACACAGAATTTATCGGTGAGCTACTTCATTCAGGACAACCATAGTACCTTCTTTTTGCTGCAGTAAATCTGCCATTTCTTCTCTGGAGGGAGTGCAAACATAGCCTCTCTGTTCTTGTCTGTGAGATCCAATTCATCCTGGCGATTGTGAAAAAGAGATAAAAACAGTCAGCACCTGCATTGGTAACTTGTAATAGGCAGAGAAGAATATGGATCAGCTATGTTG
>JANHGB010050494.1:21754-40418 GCA_026283785.1 Coracopsis vasa | reverse complement strand
AAACCATCCACAGGCTGTTCACTTCCTCCCTTCCCATATGTTGGGCTCATTAATGGAACATCAAATCCAGAAATGTGGAGCGAATTATTCATCCCAATTTAGTAGTGGAAACCAGAGATCAGAATGTTCCTAATTCCATTAAACTGAATGGACTTGCTCTGGATTTACACCAGTGCAAAAATATTAATCAAATTACCTGCTTTAAATTGTAACAGAGACTAAACCTCTCTGCTAGACAACCTATAACACAGGCTTGTTCTACAGTCCACAACACAGGTATCAGACACAGACTATGTCTGAAATAGACAGTCACAGAATGGGCTGAGCAGTCTATCAGTCCCCTTTTTACTAATTGTGAACTTCAATAAATGGAGATGAGCTGTATTTACTACAAATCAGTCTAGACCAGCTAGAAGAACACCCTCATATGAGGCTTCAGTTATCTCCTCTGGGATGAAATGTAGGGCATTTCCACAATGCTCTTCACACATATAAACCAAGTATTTCCATAGCCAAGCATGGAATTGAAGGCATGACAGTGGTCACACCCAGTCCAGTCTCATTGTTCAAGTATTCTGATAATCAGAACAGCAACTACTGCACTGACGTCACTGGGTTTAAGAAAATACCAGCCAAGATGTTTTTCTCCAAGTATTTCTAAGAAAGAAATTATCGGAAACTTTCACAAAATACAGCAAAAGTAAAAAGAGAAGGATGAGCATTTGCCTTGCAGAATGAACTAATCTCCTAACAACAAGTTATAATTGCATTTACTGTCTGGTTAAGCAATTGTAATCCAAAAGCTCTCTTGCATCATTAATGTAGAAGCCAACAACTTTACACTGACTGACAAACTCATCCAGCTGTTGCTCTCTACACAAGATGTAATGCTGAAACACAGCCACTAAAGCAAACCCAATGGATTTTCCATGACTCGGGGATCTCCCTGGACACCCTCCAAATTGGGAAACTGCAATTTGCTTTCCCCTTGTAATTTCATTTGGAGAAGTTATTCTTCAAACCTCCACCTAGTAAACCATTGCATAACATTGTTGTGCACAGGAGGCAGTGCTCCCAAGATCTTCAAATACAATACGTTTTGCCACTGGAAGACTCCTGTACTGCCTATAACATACACATGCTGCATCTTTTGAGCACGTTTTCAATCTAGTTATAATTCTATACTATAACTGGTTAAGAAGCACTACTCTTCCCTGTTTCACACCAGGGAAATAAGCTCACGAATACACGAAATGAGTTGCAGAAACTTGCAGAGGTAGCTAGGAAAAAGACACAATGTTCTTGAAATGTTTTTCATCCAACAAGCTTTCTGACATTTTCACTTACAGAAAATGGGGTATCTAGCATTAAAAGCTCTGGCTCAGTGGTGTTCCACTGTCAGGTGGAAGGCATCTGTCTGTACTTCCTCTGAACAAAACATGCCAAAGCGAGAGCAGCTGTAGAGACAGCCCAGTGTGATGAGTGACAGAAAAGGCATCTTGTGACACTCACCCTCCATGTGCTGCTCCCAATGGTGCTGAAGGGATGAGCAAAAGGACTACTTCTGTATTTAGTGAAACCAAAAGCTGCTCTTTACCCAGTGTGCAGGAAGGTGCAAGGAAATGGCTGATCTGAAAACGCTGTACCCTAAAAAAGTGCTACTGTATCCACCCAGCCTCACCTATGACACCTTGTGCTCCCCAGTTTGGTGTCTTGCAGACTAGGGCAAATGACAAAAGAAGGACATTTCTCTCCAACAATGGAAGAGCCTTCCTAGAAGACCTTTACAGGTCCCCTGAATGATAACCTTGAACACTGAGGACACAATCTGCCTACAGAAGGACAAAGAGGCATGACATAATTGTAAACCCTTTCCCCCCATTCTCCTTCAGGCTATATGATACATTGTCTGAGCGATGATTACATCTGATGTAAATTACTACTACATGAGAAAATACAGAAACTAATTTGAATCAACACATTAAACAGGTGATCCTTCATGACTGTTATCTACTTTTCCATTCAATTACCTTATTTTGTTAATAGTTCCTCCTAAGCCACATTTATACTGTACCTCCATAGGGGTTACTCTTATCCTGCAAAACACTTGCATCCCATCATCTTTAACAACTTTTCCTCCTCTGGAAAATTTCACTGCTTTCCCAGCTTCAGGTGGTTACTTTCACATTGCTATTTTGTTATAAATTTTAAAAGGTATTCATCATCACAGGGACCTGGCTTCCCTTTCTTGCTCGAATCAGGCTAAATGATAAATCATACCTCCTACAACATTTCAGATTTGGCTATTCTTCTATGAGATGTAGAAGAAGCAGACATCTGACATTCAACCTCCTTCCATCACCATGCAGGCTCTTTCTCTCCAAAAGCACAGCCAAAAGATCATCTTGGCCTACCATTCATCTCATGTCACCCTCATCTTTGCAACCTGTCTTTGCTCTCCCTTCAGCACCACAGCTACTTCATTTGTTGTGTCATTTTCTTCAATGCTTTGGAAAACTTTATCCTTCCTCATCAGAATCTCATGTTGAGTCATGATCTGTCCATCATGCTCTTTGTTTGATGTAGTATTTTCCTCTGCCATTTCTCCCAGATGCATCTTGAGGTAATAATAATAATAATAATCCCAAATTATCTTTCTGACCTTATTCATAACAGTGTCCTGCCTCTCCTTAGCAGACCAAATCTAGATTAAAACATCCTCTCTAAAGGGTGAGGAACAAGGACTTAATAGATTTGTACATCGCCTAATATAGCTCTGAACAACATAAGACACTAATAAAGAGAAGTAAAGAAACGACAGAAACTGCAGAAGGGCAGGAATCATACTCAGAGAAGTGGAGCAATAGGACACCCCTGTACTGCTGCTGCTGAATCTATTTCTACTGGATAGGGCAGAGGCTGTTACTCTAAATCAGCAGGCAGCAAAGTGACAGCAATTATATAAGAATGCTGGTTCAATTCTAGGAGGAAGGTAGGAAATTGTCTAGTCTGCATCCATCTAAGTAGAGCTGCAAAAGCCCTGGAAAGCTGAAATAAAAGTAAATTAATTTGATCCTTCCAGCTAGCATGTATAACTCCTACTATCAATATAATCTCAGTGTTTTATCCCTTCAGTAGCCTTGAGATTTAATCCAGAAAGTTCCTGACTCTTTGTTATAGACATAATGGAACACAAAAACCATTCAAATATTAATGATGTCCTAAGGAAAAGGACACAGTAGAGCTTTATGTTATTTTTTTTTCTTCTTCTTTTTATGTAATGCTGCCTAACACTTGCAGCTATGCCAAAACAAGATAGTGTTGTCAAATCAGCTGATAAGGTATTAGAAATGCATGAACACAAGTTTTTTGAGTAGTAAGCCATCCATGGCTTGAGGGATAGGATATCATGACAGCATCCAAGCATTCAGTAGGGGGAAGACACTAGGTTAACATTTTAGCACATCCATTCTTCAGTGGCAGGATCTGCTCTTTCTCCTCTTTTTGCATCCCAAGCTACATATCTGTTGTGCTTCCAAAATCCAGTGCTCTCTTAGGGAACATTAGGATTTCCCTGTTAAAAACATGTAGTCCAGTAAGTCTTTCTTGGATGTTTCATGTCTACTGTTAAATAAATCATACTCAGAACACAC
Organism: Coracopsis vasa; assembly: GCA_026283785.1. Taxonomy (NCBI): domain Eukaryota; kingdom Metazoa; phylum Chordata; class Aves; order Psittaciformes; family Psittacidae; genus Coracopsis; species Coracopsis vasa. The sequence goes on along the minus strand of JANHGB010050494.1, from coordinate 36,765 downwards.
TCAAACATTCCCTCCAAATATTCCAACCATGACCACAACTTTCCCCGCCTTTCAGAAAGGTGACCAGTATTGTCTACTTGGGATAGTCAGAAGCCAACAATCACCACAAACACAGAAAATATCACATAGGCCAAAATTTCAGGCAATGTAAAATGATACAACTCCACTACTGTCTTCAATAGAACCGAACTGGTTTATATCAGATAACTCTCGGTCCATAAGTCTTGTAGTAAAGCAACAAGATCTACAAAACTGTGTATCCCTGCACAGAAGCCTTATGACTACAGGTACTTTGGTAACACCGCAAGCTTCTTCCCACCCAAAATCTGGCACATAAGCCTGGGTCTGGATTTATATTTGTTTACACAACCCTATTGATTCTCAGACACAGAATGTGAGACCTGGCTCCCATCTCATGCTCTTCTCACGGCATCTGGGTCTCACACATTTGCAGCACAGTGACTGCTGCTTCTTACGCAGCTGGTCAGTGAGCTGCCAACCAGCTGCACCTACTGGAAGGGAGCCTAGAGAGCAAAAGTGATGGTGCTGCACCCAGTGCCACAAGCCTGTTCCTATCTCAGGCAGGTGAGTGCCTGAAGGGAAAAGCCGTCTCTACCACAAAGCCTGAAAAGTAATACCTCTTCTGTACTTAAACTTGAATTCAACTATAGAAAGCTGCAAGTAGCAATATGTGCATTAAAATCGGAGACTTGTACACATGTATAGCATATGGGACACATGTAAAACCGACCAAACATTACAAAAAATTCTCTCTTTGAAGGGCAAGAAGAAAAAGAAAAAAGGTATCCTGGATATGGACAATTAAAATCAAAAAAGGTATCCTGGGTGTATACAATCTTGGACTGAAGAAATGTGCTGGACATCTGTGAACATCTGTGCATAACTGGACAGACTATAATACCACAAAGAGCACTTGCCTCCCAAGCCTCAGTCTTCTAATTGCTTCAGAAATCTTAAACCACCCAGTGCTTTTGCTATTATTATAATGGAAGACAAGTGCATGAAAAATGTTAATCTGACAACTATAAACTAACCCAAGAGGAAGGGAAGTTTTTGTGGCTTGGCCCCCATCCGTGAGGAAAGCAATCTGCTGCCTTAAAGCTTTGCTTTTTTATGCTTTCAGAGTCAATGTCTTCTACTCAGATAGAGATGCCAAGCCTTATTCCTTGATATGAGCTTCTGGTCATGAAAAAAAACAGGTTAGTCTCATCATCAGTATTTGCTTACAGCCTCCACTGGGGCATTCTCATTAAGCACAAGAAAGGAAGAAATAATTGGGGTGGGGAGTCTCCACTGAGCCAAGAACAGCAAAGCCTACTTAGCTTGCTGGAGTCAGAGCTCATCATAGGCGAAGAAAAATGAAGAATCTCTCCAGATCTTGATTGCATATGGCACTATGCAACTTTTCCAACTGATTAGGTACAATCATTCATTACAGAAAAGTACACTGGGGATGGGCACAGAGAATAAAAGAACTTCTTACGGGCAAAACAGCATAGAGGCCCTCTTAAAGTATAGTTGCAGAGAAATTTGCATTGATCAAGAACTCAAAGCCACGGGCCTGTCAGAGGTGTAGTCTGAAACTATGATTTACATGCAGGGCAAGTGACACAGAAAGTAAATCCCTGTATTCAAAAGAATCCAGCAAGAGGATAGAATGACTCAAAAGACAAGACAATTTGTAACTGAAATACTCAAATCTTGGTAACATGTCTGAATTTAAATGTGAGTAAATACTGTTATCAATACACATGATATATTTGGGGTTTGAAGTGAGGACCTAAAATGCATGTCTTTCTAAGCCACAAACTTTCAGTGAGAAAGTAAGGACTAAACAAGCTTCAGACATTGAGGATAATTTCTGGGAAGGTGGTGCTCAACTGTGGGAGCCAAGAGACAGATCAGGCAGCTCTGCATATCTGTTCCCTAGAAGCATTTCAAGGGAGCTGTTTGAGAAATAGAGAACTTTGTTTTCCAGGCCCCTCAACAAACACAAACACAGCTGTTGCCCTCTTGTGCATACATACACTGACATATATTGTCCATGTTCACATGAAAGCCCACAACAGAGGCATTTCTTGTACTTTTTTACACCATGAATACTCTTGCAGGTTGCAGAGCCAAAGAGCGGCCTCACGAACACTACCACAGCTATGACTTGGCAAGCTTGAGTGGGACAGGTGATATATGGGAGTACTTATTCAATGTGGTGAAGCCTAGTTTTCATCTGAGGTTTATGTTGTATCCATTACATTAAATGGCTCGCATGGGAGAACTAAGGATGAAGGAAACTTGCTACTTCCAAGTCAGCTGTTTGCAGTGGGAGCTGCTACTACAGTTATTTAGGTTTGGATCTCATCTCCCTTGAGGAAGGTGTGTTATCTGGGATGTGTCAAATTAATACCTTGCTCAGAAATTGTTTTGTTTCCTCTAATGAAATAAATACATGCTTTCTCAGACACTTCCATGCTGTACCTTAATCTCCTTCAACATAAAACTCCTTTTTCTTTTTCCCTCAACTTTCCTCTGGGAAGAGAGACTGTAATCACTGAATTTTACTCTCTGTGAAGGTAGAAGAGGAACAAATGTGGAGAAATGTCACAGAGTAAGCAAAGACCAGATTCTTCTCAAACCTTCTGTTATTGATCACTTCTTTCAATGCTACTAGAAATGTGTCCTAGATCTCTTCAAAGAGAGAGGGAGGGAGAGAGAAGAAGAATACATGTTGCCTCACCCAATCAGCAAGCTCTTTCAGCAACTAAAGAATGATGGGAACATGAAGTTGTCATTTCAGCGGATGAAAAGAAACATAACTGCAGGACACAAAAGATGTCGGATAATTCTGAAGTTTTCAAATACAGAGAGTTAATAAGTACTTATGCTGCTCCTCAACTGCAAATAATGGAACTCAGTAAGCACTTTTGCTGGCATAAGGTCCAAAGTTTTGCTCTGGAAAAGCCTGGGAAGATGGTAGATTGTAATATGGATAAAAGCTTTTCTGAATCTATAAAGTCAACAAAACATATTACATAGGGACTCTGAGGAAGAAAAAAAAAAAAGAAGGAAAAAAATTATCATAAAACAGGTTCAGATGCAACATAAGAGAAACAAACTGTGAGAGAAGAATCCAGTCAATGTCCCACCTGAGCTAAATAGCAGAATGCTTCAAAGGCAGCCAAGGCTAAGAGGGGATAAAAGTAATCATTTCTCAATTCTTTCCCAGTGTAAGAACCTAATGTGGTGTAAGTAACTCATCCAAGCTTGAAGGCTGTAATAATATGATCAACTTTGAAAGCAGCAATTCAAAAGACAATTCCACTTCTTCCCTGTGGAACAGTGCATAATAAAGTAGACAGTCGATTTGCACCTTCTAAAATACCATGATCACCTCAACAGAGTCACTAACAAAAGAAACAAAAAGAGAAACAACAAAAGCACAAGTTCTTTTGTAAATAATTTTTTGTAAAGAACTTTCACCTCTTTCCTCTGTGCTATCATTCTTTACATTTTATTACTTTCACTGAATTGCTAACATTGAAGTTACGCTTCTTGGCAGGGTCCATGTTCACATCTGGGATCAGGTTGCTCATGTAAGAGTGATCTAGACGGCAATATCTTTAGCATCAAGCAGCACACCACCCTTAACCAACAAGAAGAGTCCAGGACTCTAATACTCAGCAAAAGGAATCAGAATCCACTGTGACAGGAACATACTGCTGCTAAGAAATATGAACAAGGACATGGAGAACTTGTTTCATGAAAAAAATTATTTCCCCTTGCCTTGCAATAGTTCTTCCAGACTCTTCTGCAGTTCCTGTTCAGTCAATAAATCTGTACAAGCAAAACCACATGTGCTTAGCACAGTCATTTTTGCCAGCAGGCACAAAACCAGCTTGGTGCCTGCCAATAAGACCACCAAGTGCAGCAGCACTTTACTCCATGGTAGTATACACAATGCCAGCTGAGAAGAGAGACTGAAGCAAAAAGCAGAAGTGATGCTGGCTAGAACAGCCTTGATGGTCAGGTAGGGCCAGTTTCATAATTTATGAGGTACAGGACCACTTCACATACCCTACTCTCAAGAGTTTCTCTTCCTTGCCTGCTCATTGAAAGACAGATGCTAATGCTGGCTGTTATGCACTCTTTCAGTTGGGTGCACAAAAGTGGACCTTCGAGGGGTAAAGCTTGTGGTCACAAGCATTTTTGTTTGCTTTGTTTCTTCTGCATCTAGACTTCTGATAAGAACTTACCTGTACTGTCACCACTGCATTAGTCCCAAGGCAATTACTGCCAGCAGATAGCCTGAGAGCTGCTACATCTTCTCCTACCTTAGCCCAAACAAAATCAGACCAAATCACCCTGAGCATTGTCTTCATTCAGACCTACTCTCTGTGCATGCTCCCAATGGAATAAATAGAGATTGAATTTGACCCATAATAGGAGTAACGCTTTCTCGTTTAATTTTCTAATCCAGTAGACAAGGCCTCATCCTAGCATGCAGCTTCAAGTAACACAAAATCTTGGGATCCATCCTAGAACTGGTTTTCTGGTTGAGCAGCATCAAGAACAGATATTTCTGCTGAAATCAGCATCAACTTGTCATTTGACAACCACTGCCTTGGTCAGAGTCCAGCTAAGGAGCTGCTGTTACTCAGCTGGTTAGTCTGGATGGATCCCCCAGACAGAGCAGCCCATACATGTTTATTCACCTTTAGTCTGGCATTTACACAAGCAAGCATGCAAACTCTGGAGGTGTCTTGTGACTCCATCAGAAATAAACAATCCCAACACATTCCTAACTCCTCCTCTTGCAAAATGGACATCTCCAAATTCACTTTTCACGATATTAATATAAGGACCACAAGAACAAGAGAACACATGCTCAGGCCCTCAAAATGACCATTTTTCTCAGAAACGCATGTAGAAATATACTGAATATTTATTGGACTGGAAAACTCATCACAAGGGAGGCTTTTCCAGCAAGGCTAGGCTTAACTCTTCTTGTCATTAACTCTTATGTGGGAAAATGCCCCAGATTTTAACTGCAACAAGGGGGAAAATAAGGCTTTTAAAAATTCATTCAAGCACACCAATGGATTTTTCTATATCCTTTGTAGAGCAAATGGCATGATGAGGCAATACCCCCTGGGCCTGCTTCAGGGATCTAACACAAATGCTCTTCTCAAAACAGATCTCAGATGATGTTGGTGTCATCATTTCACTCGGGGATTTGGGTCAGAAGGCTTTACACTCAAATCTGTTTTTTATATAGTACAAGTGCATCCAGACTAGACTAACGGATAAGCAGCAGGGAAGGTAGTACACACACAGAGACCTCTCGGGAACTTCCAGGTTGCTGATTTACACTGGTGCATTTAGACTGAATCTTTCTAATCCAATTAAAATCTCATCTGATCTGTCAACACAGATGCAGCCTGTTTTATAGTAGTTTCTCATAGAACATGCATTAATCCAGACCCATGGACAAACTAGCCCTTCTAGGCAAATTCTGCATTTGGCCAGTCTGTTTTTTTACCCAGGTTCTCTCACTCAAAGCACTTAACTGCTCCCATGTTACCTGCCTACCCAGGAACTCCTCTGGACATGTATACCTATCCTATCCAAGTACTTTTTAAAAATGTACAATGCACACCATTAGCCTTCTGAAAAATAGCACTTTTCTCTCCCAGCTCACTTCTCACGTAATGATGGCTAAGTTACTATCATCAAATGTAAGAACATGAATATGATCTATTTTCATTTCAATAGCTTCATTTGTTTGAAATACATGTGCCAGTTACAGGCTGTCAGCACCAGCACATTTAATAAGTTATAGTATAGACCAACAACTCTCAAACTTCTGGGGCCAAAAACTTTTACACATCATCATGTATGCTTGTCATTAAATTCTGCACCAAAAACATTATAAATTATACTGTTTAATAGACTTCCAGAAAGCAGCTGTGAGCTGTTTTGCCACAAGCCCATGAAACCCAGTATTTGCCCGGTATAAAACAGAAAGCTAAAAGCACCCTTAATACCATCATAAACTCTCAAAACTCCTCATAGAAACCAATACCCTTCTCAGTGAGCAAAAGCCCAGCAGCAGCTAAACCAAGTCTTTCACAATGACCCAAAGGTAAACAAGTTCAAGCTTTCACATGCAAGCTCAGAAGCAAAGTGTATCTGTTGGTGACACCTTCATAAAAGCTGATTTCAATGCTTCAATGGATCTCAGTACTGGTGAACTTTGATACAGCAATTAAAGCTTTGCATGTGAAAATCAATACTTAAAACACCACCCAGAATTAAACTAACAGAAGATTACACTCTTACTCATGAGAGATACCTGTCACCAAGCAGAATTCTCCAGTCAGTCAGCTGCACTTTCAGAGAGAAATTCAAGTAGTTTCACATAAAAGGTAAACTGACTTAAATATAGACCAGGATTTTGTGAAATCTCTCTATTAAGAGGAGATTCCTCATCTGCTACTTAGAAGCAAGTAGACTCTTTCTGCTGCACACCCTATTCTTCCTGAAACCGTTGCAAATCTCATTCCCACAGTTCTGTCATAGAAAACTCTAAATGCTAAAAAATTGTCATGGGTGCTAAGGAACATGGCAACGGTTAATGGAAAAGAAATCAATACTAAATTACTATGTACACAGAAGGCAACTTTGTCTGAGGAAGCCTTTGAGCTGAAAATTGTTAGAGGGTTGGAGAGTATCATGGAAAAGACCACCCTAGTGCCACATCTTAAATGTGGCCTAGGCCTAAACACCCTAGGCATCTGCTTTGGACCCCATCTTGTAATAGGAGCCTAGGCTAGGTTGTCAGACCACTGATCTGACAAACTATAGCTGTCCCTATGCTTAGTATGACTTACTGTAGTTGTCCACATGTTAACCTCCACTTACATACCCAGATTATACGGTTATTTTCATAGCACTCTAAAGCCATGGTAATGGACAAGAACTTACTGGGCTAATGTTATATGTATAATGTAGGAAGGTTATTGTCAAATTCCTCTAATTCTGAGATCCAGTATTTTCTGTTCTATTCCTCATCTCAGTACCAGCACCCAGGCTTATATATACACTCACTTTACATAACCTCCGATCTCAGAGTAGTAATAAGATAGCTGATCAACTGCATCAAATGGGCATCACCTTTACAATGCAGATTGCAAAATATCACAGCCCTATGACCTCTGCCTGTGTTTTGCATTCAGGTTGAACAAGAGGGCAAAGACAGTGAAGTCATTTGATACGAAGCATGAACAGTAAGTGCAGTGCCTGCTACTGGAATCTTTGACATTTACCACAAAAACAAACAACAAAGTTCACCTGAAATACATCCTTCCCTTCCTGTTTATGTCTGTGCTGTTACAGACATTATGAACAGGAAGGAATTTCATGGTTCAAAGGCAGCTGGATGATGAAACAATCAGCATGGTCACCTGCTTTTTGTACCCCACCAGAAGTATGTTACCGATCAACAAACAGTATAGTCCTTATTTTACAGGCCCAAACCCCCTACTGTGCTACATCATGCAGCAGATTTCATACCAAAGTTGCTAACAAGAAATCTGCTGTCAGGGATTCATTCTCTACAAAACTTATGAGGTTCCTTCTAATATGCCCAATCCTACATCTGGAGGATTGCATAATGCTGCAAGAATAAATAAGCATATTTAAGCATATTTAAGTATCTTGTTGTACTTATGCACAGACTGCCACTGTCATCCACCCTGTCATTTGTCTCCTTTCTCCCACCAAGGAATTGGTCATAAAAGAATGAGCGGCAGGGAGAAGCCTCAACATAAGTATTTATCCTATCCCTAATAAGTTCCCTAAGTCCCTTTACTCCTTTCTCTGAGAGGAGGAGTTCATTCACCTCCTAAAATATATCAATCTGCCGGCAGAAACTTACCACAAGTTCAGAGAATCTGGCATTGAGCTCTTCTGCTGGTGGGATTGGGACAGAAAACTCAAGGAACTGGAGGGGATTATTGTCCTTGAGATTGATTTCAGGGAGGTCGCTACCCCCAAAACAGCAAAGAAACCCCAGTGCATGACGATTCCTCTTCCGGGGTGCCATGGTCATGGTGTATGATGCTATCTTCTGATCATGTTCTACAGGAAGAAAAAAGAAAACAAACCAGACATTAGTTGATAAACAAGACTTTGTTGTACCTGTGCAGCACTCTGTAGTTACAAGTCAGAGGTGTAACAGCTGAAAGAGAACAGAAGGATCCGAGAGACAAAAGAGCAAAACAAACACTCAAGATAGACAAGGTAGCTATGCTTTAATATGGTATTAACATGTTCCTGTATGGCAGCGTAAATCACTTCTCTCAAAGTTTCTAAAGAGATTTTGCAAATTCAGTGTGGGATTTCCCAGGAGGTAGATTTATCAGCAATACTCAGTAGCCAAGGTTGAATGCTACCATTGAATGCCATTGGCCTTTCTCTCACCACTATAGTAAAGGAACCAAAGTGTCAGAAGCAAAAAGCATACACTGGAGAATTTACCCAGAATAACTGGAAGAATCCTCCAAAGGCATGCCATTTGGCCAAGATAAAATGAACAATGAAACATTGAAGCAGAAATCAATTTCTGCTCCCCCCACCCCCAGAGCCAGACCACTAACACTATAGTTCTATGTCCAGGAGTATTGCAGTACGACCATTTTGTCTATCCCACTTTCAAACACACATAACTAGTTTGGGCTGCTTTATGTATCCAGGGGAGAAACTGTGCAGTGCTAATGCATGCTTTCAGATGCACATTTGAGCTATCTCATCTTGACAGGACTCAGGCTTGAAGAGCTTTAGTATCAGGAGTGTAAAGGGAGGCAAAAGGAGACCTGAAGGAGGAGTTAGGAGTCACTGATTTCACCACATAACACCATTTGTGAGCAGCCCATCCAAACACGAAGCCTCCTGCCAGCAGTTGGAAGGGAAGGATCTGTGCAGTCCACAAAGAGCCACATATTTTGCCCTTTTAAGGGACTTGTTGTTTGACAGCTCAGGGGCTTATTTGTGTTATATTTTTGAAGGACTTCACTTTTTCACTTGATCTGCAGAATAAGCCACATCCTTAGAGAGTAAATAATTAAAGCCTGTTGTGAAGCCCAGCTCCTGGGCACAGGGCAGGAGAGCAGGGAGGGACGTGGCAGGGGAGCCAAACCACAGGATGCTGGATGCTGTATCAGCAGCAACACAGCTGAGCTTTGTCATCAGAGCGGCTGCTGCCCTAACCTGTACCACAATGCTTTAGTCTGCTTGCCAGAACAAGGCTGCTTTGAGCTCTCATAAAGACTAAGTAGCTGTGCTAGGAAAAGCACCTTTAGGACAGCAGTTGCATGGTGGGTCTTAACATACTGCACACAGCCAGAGGCTCTCCAGGAACGTTTTGTATAGACATCAGCATGCTTACTTAAGAAAAAAGAAACCTAAGCAACAGCCAACAACAAAACAAAAAAACAAAGCACCCAAACCTCCACCCTTGCAGCACTATGTGCTTGGCAGGCACCTGCCCTACTTTGTGTTAGGATTAATTTATATAACACCTTCTCTTATGCACTGGAGGGGCATCAGCTGCAACTCTCACACAGCTGAAAGTGAGCTGGTACCAAGCACTGTCTTCTGGAATGTCCACTTTCTTTTGCTCTTCATGCCAACCCTGCAAGAGGTGGTTTGTCTCAGCAGGACACTAGGGTAGCGTGATGCTGGCTTCAAAAGCACATTCATAAGAATATTCTCACTAGGAAATGCTATAGGTCAACTTAACCATGGAACTGTTCTCTGACACTGTCAGCATAACCAAAATGCCCTCAAATCTACCACAATGACATGCACAGCAACTTCTGTTTCCCCTCAGTGGTGGGGACTTAAGAGATTCAGTTCTTAAAAGATTTCACAAGAGAGCCTCAGAAGAAGTTGAACTTGTCCACCACAGACCATCTTCTCTACTCTGAGTAGAATGTCCTTGATGGTAGTCTGATCAGGGATGAGGCTTGAACCCATTAGTTTGTCAAATTTGGTTTGGAAGGAGCTCAAATCAATGAGACCTGATTTAAGTACAATAACTACACTTAATTCAGTTGTAACCAAGCTCTGACCCACTGCCTAGAGGCTTCTTCACCAACCATCAAAGTAACAGCATTCCCTGGGGCACAGAAAGTGAATAATTCTTGGAACAAATGGCTGAAAGATTGAATTGATTGGACCATAATATTTTCCTTTATGAGCTGAGGACAAGACTTTGGTAAGCGCTCCTCTAAAAAAGGTACTTTTCCAAGAAATGAGTACTATGTGAATGGATAAGAAGATCAACATTTTCTACAGAGCAAGTACTGTGGTGCAGTACCTGTGGTTGTCCTTTACTGACATTTCATCACTCAGCATTCGTCTTGAGCAGGTTCACTTAAGCGGTGAACAGTCTTCAGGCCTTCTTCACCCATAATGTCAGAAAAATGCACAAGCTAGTGCTTGTTCCTGAGGTGTTTTTACAAAATCAGCATCTGGTCCTTGGGATCTATACTTGAGAAACTCAGCAAAAGCTACTCAGCTTTTACTACTCTGAAAAAGCACGCACAGCTCACATAAATAGTAACCTTGTAGTGTCTCACTTTCACAAAGCATCATTCCATTGCACAACTTGTATTCTTAATACTGGCATTTTCCAGGTCTGTCCATAAGCAGCATGCAGGAAATTCACACTGACACAGAGGGGTAAAATGGTACTTTTGTATTGCTACAACATCACAGCTGTAGATAGGTGAGGTATCTACATGCTTTTAAAATAAGAATAATTGAACACTTCGAGAGGAACCCAGAATAGGTATTTTAGAAATTAATCACTGAATGAATGAATGATATTTCTCAGTGGTAGCACTATCTTTCTAAAGATTAACCCTGCCACTCACCAGATGCTGAAGGGCATTTATTTAAGAATCAAAATCTGGGGAAAATGTGCTTCCAAAGGATAGGGTGGGTGTAGGGCAGAAGGCAACAAAGAAAATTTAAAAATAACATCTTTCATCTTTGAGTGGTAATTGATAGCAAAGCTGTCAAAAATAATAAGTATGGAAACAAAAACTGTGGGGTTTTTTATTCTAATAAAAGCTCTATTGCCTTTAACTTCTTGCAAGTAAAGCAATTGTAAAAATGAAACATGTTCAATTATCTATTTCTATATATACCTCCAGCAGAATCAGTGGGAAATCTCTCTCTGGAGAGAATCCCACTATTACACATAGCCTCATCCCACAGCTCTTCTCGGTTGTACTGTTTTACCCTTTTGCAAAACACAAACAAGTTGCTGTCATTTCAACAGCTAACCGCACACCCGCTCCTCATAGCGATCCCCCTCCTGATTCCCAGCCCCATCTGTGGTTCAGCTCAGGTCAGGAGTCACAGTCTGGAACACTGCCCAAGGTCTAATTATAACAATGTCCTCTTCCTTTGACAGGGTGTATGTGTTCATTTCTAAACCATTTGGCACAATGACCAAACATAATTAAGCTAATGAAATTTTTAAGTCTTATCAGAAGATTTAGCTACATGGAATGGGATCCATGCTAACTGTACACCAGGATCCTCTTTCAATTGCAGGTTCTAAATGGTTTCTTCAATCTCTTTTCTTCATTCTCATCTCAGACATTATAATTTTCATGTGAACATATCCTGAATAAGCAATGTTCCACAAACAAGACACCTGAAACAACTGCTCTGCCAGCAGCTCTCCTGTGCAAGATACCTGATTAACCTAATTCTTACCTCACTGCCCTGTCCTTCACCACAGTGAACAGCCAGAGCACAACTATAACTAAACCAGAGAAAACTACTTATGTATCATTACCTCTGGAAAAACAGAAGAAAGAGAACTCTGTGGGTTAACATGCAGTCCTGCAAAACTAGTTTGCAATGAAAGGAAGCATTAATGGAAAACACCGGACACACTCACTTTCAGAGCTGAATCTCTACTGATCATCAACAGACACACATTTTTGGTGGATGTAGGCACAGTTCCCACCTGAGTGGGAGGCATGGGACTCAATGTATGATGTAGAATCACTGTCCACACTGGTTTACGCTAACAGAAGAGGAAGCAAAGTAAATCACTTCCATTTCCCTTCACATCTATATCTATATGGCAGGATAAAACATATAAATGTGATGTATTATTACGCAAGTAGAAAGAAACCCGAATTTGGACTGGTTTGGAGCATAAGCCAACTTGCCTTCCACCTCCAAATCCAATATTGAATCTCTATGTTATTCAGCTATTAAATAATAAACCACGAGAACTTCATGGCATAATAATAGCTACCTTCATCATCACTTACTGATGATAAAATGGAGAAAATAAGCACTGGTCTAAAAATTGTCAAAACATATATATTGGGTAAAGCTAAAGAGTTCCATACTGATCCTATGCTCAGTTCCCTAGACCACATTGCTTCTTCAGTACACAGATGGTGAAACTACGAGCTTCACACCATGTTCCAATTGCCATGGGAATTCTCCATGTATGTCACATGTAACATGACAGATGTCAGATGCAACATAAAGCAATTGCAGCATGGGGGGTAGGCCCAAAATGGATCAATAGATCACAGGAAAGAAAATCCTGGTATACACATAGTATTACATATTATTAATACTTTATTCTTTAATTTTTTATTCACACTTTATTTATTTATTCATTTATTGCCTAGGAAGTATGTCCTGAGAGAAAAGGCTAGGGTTATTTGAAGAAATACTTAATGCAACACGCCTATCAAAAATGTGTTTAATACTTTAAGGATGCTAAGGATGTGCTGGATGACTAATGACCACTAATGTTAGCCTGTTAATGCCCACAAATCCAACACCTCTCACCTTATACCAGCTTACCAACACAAAAAAAGCTAAAGAACTGTAAGAGGTCTTTCCTTTTCAAGAGACGAACTTGTGATACTCTCACTGCCCTCACCTGGGAATGAGAAGAGAGAGGGGTAAGCACTACAAAAAAGCCCCAAACAAACCCAAAAACTGAACAGCAAAAGAAAACAGAAAAAAGATACCAGCAGGCTCCTTATGTTCTTCCCAATCCATTTATACATCAAAATTGCATTCATAGAAGAGCAATGCTAAAACAGTCAAATCAAGATTCAAAATAAAAAGTGGAAAGAGCAACAAAGCAGAGTCAGTATCATAAATCTGCCTAGTAATTATTTATTTTCTTTATACCTTTTTCTTTACCTTTTAATCAAGTAGAGATTAATAATTGTCTATACCTGACTTAGCTGACTGAACAATCCATTCATCTTTTTATCTGCTAAGAAGTTTTACATTTTTCACAAATGTATTGGTTTACTATAACTCTGACTCCACACAAAAATGTGAAGGGTAAAAACTAATCTGTCCTCCTAGACACCAAAAGTTGAGTCTTAATTATAATCTTACATCTCATTTAAATGCAAGTAAGCCTACACATCTTTAACATTTCTGAATGGCTATGTGATCATCACAGCTTCACCTGCAAACAAAAAAAGTAAAATATACAACACGCAATACAAGTGTTTACCCAGAATACATGTGTCCCTCATCTCCTCAGTGTTTAAGCACACAAGATATTTGGCCAAGAGCATAGGCAAGATGTCCTGCTAAACAGTAACTCTGGAGGCAGGAACACATTTTTACTTAGTGCTTATTGTACCACTGGTTCTCATTCCTATTTATCAGTTCCACACTTAGGCAAGTTTGCCAACAATTCCAACCAACACATTGGTGGATCCAACAGGACTGCATACCCCCAAAATATAAGCAAACTTTCTGGTTTGAGCGCAGTAGTCTGGTGTCCTGCTTTTCTTTCCTTGACCTCTGCCTGTTACTACTTCCAAGTTTTCTAGTGTTGCAGCACTGCAGTTTCAGCAACATCTACCTCTTCTCAGTCAGAAAGTCTGGATTGCTACCAAAATCAATTTGCCTGTCTTCATCACCATGAACCACATTTGTTCTATTAATAAACCTCCCTAAAGATTACTCCATTCCCTACTATTAAAATAAATAAATAAATAAAAGCAAAAAACCCACCAAAAAAAATTCCTTCAGGCAAGGATTAACACTTTCCAGTTTTCGCCTTAGTCCTCTCTGTCTACCAGCTTTAGTTCCATTCTCTACTTTTTTTCCACTGCTCCATAGCAATATCCTCACTTTTCTTCATGATAACTCTTAGATTTGAGATATTTTCTCGTTAGTAGCTTAGTAGTTGGCACTTCCAATGCCTCGAACTGCAAAACTCCTCTTTATTTTTTAAGCAGATACTGCAGACAAAAAAAGACCTCTGAAGAGACACCTACTACATGACACAAGGTGTAAATCTACACCCTTGTGTAAAGTTACACGAGGTGTAGATTTTACAATTTACATTGTAAAGATGTATGGTTTATTTTTGTTGTATTATAGTCCTCAGTATGTTTCAACTTTGTTGTATTGTACCCCATTGTCCTAGCTGTGGCACTGAGGTTATAGGTTTTCCAGTGTAGGATCTAAGCTATCTGCTTAAGTCAGTTATTGTACAGTGCCACGTAAACTTACAGTACTATACAAATAGTCACAAAACCAGTAGGTCAGCAAATATAGTCACCCAGCTGGAATCTTTCCAGGACACAATGGTTCACACTCCAGTAATGAAACTGCTGTAGAGGCAGCATTTAGCAGTGTCCACAAATTCAGCGTGGATAAATTTATGCTTTATGAAATAATGCTATTTATGCAATGATTTCCCCTACCACAGCATCATCTTCACTAGATAGGCTGGTTAGTTATGTCATTTTTCTCCTTCAAATCACTGTGATAGTAAGAGCTGTGGGAAATAAGCTACATAAAAACAAACATAGGGAAAGAATTCCACGGATGCCACCCCTGGACCCAATCATAAATGAGGATAAAACCATCCAGCATTAAGTCTTTTCAAACACTTTCTACAATCCCCA
>JANHGB010050494.1:9048-21654 GCA_026283785.1 Coracopsis vasa | reverse complement strand
TCTTCTGCTTTGGTATTGAAGAAGCGTTTTCCCCTACAGGAAGGTGAAGTCCCATGCCTTTTACTGGTCTGATGGTATGAAATGACTCTAAGAACATCACTGGTTTGAAACTAGATCTAATTGGTAACATCTGCCAGTTCTATCCGTAAGACCAGCTCCCAAGGATGAGACATGCACCCCAGTGCTGAGCCCTTGATTACCTCAAGAAAGAAGCCAAGAGTAGGCTGATCTGGAGAACAAGCTATCCCAGTCAACCTCTTAGCCAAAAGACCAGAAATACCAGTAAGGCAGATTAATACTAGAGCTTGGTCTAGAGACTTGAAATCTCTGCAACATTTCCATTGGGAATAGTGGAGTTTAGTTATAAGGATGTCAATCCAGAGTTTCCCAGTAGCACTAAGAACTGATATGTTCAGAAGAATGATCATACAAAACCCCATTACTAAGAGCATCCTGTCTTGTTTGAGTCATTGTAATTTTTCCATTCTGTCATTACCCAATTATTTCCAGACATGATGTAACTATTTTGCCAGGGGATTTGGGAGTCAAAATGTTGCTTTTGTTGTCATCATTATCCTGGGTGCCTGAATTTTCCAGACAAAATAAGCTGCTGAGGGCATTAGAGTGTCTCTGATGAGGGAGAAATAATCTGTAAGAACTGCCAGTGTGTTCCAAGAAAAACAAACAAATGGTAGAGGTCCAATTACATCTTCCCAAACTCCAGCTCATGTCCATGTGAAATGATGTGTTCTTATTCAGACAATTAGTAGAAGAATGTTTCATCTGTTGTCCAATGTTATCACAGCATACAAAACCTGATTTCCATTCTAACACTGTGTTCAGGACCACTACAGGACAGTAAAGCTCAACTTGACTAGAAATATGCCTTGGTTATAACCAATGGAAACTAGCCACAGATGTAGGTGTACAAGCGCTGTCTTCACTATTGACAGGCAAATCAGTTGCCTGCACTGGTAAAATTTTCCTGAAGTTCTCTCATTGGGAAAAGCAACTCAGTCTTCACGGCAAATGGGTATAACTGGGAGAAACCAAANNNNGACACCATTTGGACTTTTGCATGGTTTTCATGGATGGCACTGAATATCTTCAAAACTAGTGTTCAACACCCAGGTTCCAGGCTGCAGATCTACCGCTTTCCTACTTGGTACCTCAGTCAAAGTGCAGTATATTCCTACATGTCACTGAAAACCTGTAAATAAAGTTAAATGGTAGTTCTCAGCTCAATTCCACATAATGAAAAGCAACTGATGGGGATGATAGTTAAAAGACTTCTTTGGTGATGGAAGAAAAAGTAAAGTAGATGCATCACAAAGAGAACGGGTCTAGAGGATTTTGATGCTCTCTTCATCTTACAGATGGTTTCTGTATGTCAAGGCACAGGCAGGGTCAAAGAGTCATTTTATGTATCTATTTTTCACGCTACTCAGATTCCAGAGCTGTCAATTTGGCACTGAAAATAAATTCACTCTAGAAAATTATGTTAAGGAAAGGTCATATACAGCATTTTATTTCAGCATTTTTATTTTTGTTCAACATTCTGACAAGGGATACTCTGGGTTCAATGCCTCGAAACTTCAACATTACGCAAGTAGGTTTGAACTCTAAGCCAGCAGCTTGGTGAAGCTGTTGAACTTTAACCTAAAGTGTCTTCATGAAGAACGGATATCTGGAAAGAGTTCTGCTCAAAGATTTTGGGTTGTTTTCTGTGTATATTTTTAAGTGGCATCCAGATAAAATATATTTTCTGGCTGCTGTAATGTTTACAGGAGGAGACTTTACACCAACACAGAAAGCTGGTTTCAGAGCCGTGACTTACAGTGTTAGGCTTTGGGGCTGTTAAGCATTTCATGGCATGAGGGTGAACAAGTCTTCATCTATATTTAGGTCAAATTCCACAGAGCTGATGCTCTGAGTAATGCAGGCAGTGATCAATTATGAGGCTCTGAAAAGTAAGTGCTTACCTAAACCCAGACACCTTCCTTTCATGGTCAATGGGTCCTTTTGGTAAACAGCAGTACGTAACAAAGACTGCATAAAAGGAGGGACAGTGAGAACCCCCCTAAAATACCCAAATGAGAGAATCTGCTCTACAAACCGATACATATCCTTGTGGTCTAGAGCATGTGATACACAAGGGAGTGGTGGCTGTGCCAGTTGCTACTGCATTCTCTGGGTTGCCAATAGCTAGTTCTAGTCTCCTGGATTCTCAAGGCAAGAGGTCATGCTCATGTCAAGGCTTTTTCCTGTTCATGATTAAAAGAGAAGTTTAAGTACTAAGGTATATCTAGGGAAGATTTCCTAGAACTGTAACTGACCAACACACTCTTCTTCCTCAAGGATAGGTCATTTGGTTAAATGTGTGCTCAGATAACCAACGAAAACTGCAGAGAAGTGGCACACAGTGGATAATTTCTAAGTACCTACAGCAAGCCAACAACCTGCCTGAAGATACAGCAAGCTGTTTCAGCTTCTGAGCCTAACCTGCTTGCATCTTGTTGGCAAAGATTTGAGCACACCCCACAGAAAACCAGATTACCTTACAAAATCCCCTCTGCTACCCAGCACAGCTTCCCACTACAGGAAAAACAAGCAAACAAAACCAAACAAATCCAACCCTGCTTAGATTGCCGCTTGATCTGGGTACACAGCCCTTAGGCATGATTCAAAAAGAAGGCCGATTTGTATACAAATAAAATGGAAGCCTACCTTTCTTATAGAAGAAACATCTGCCTTGTTTCCTTAGGGCTGCAAACACTATTATTATTATATTCACTGATGTATGTATGTCTTTGCAGAACGTGTGCCAATATCACTGCTTGTTGTCTCTAGTTCTACACAGCACTGATTTATTTGATAGACTGTACAGGAGTTTATCCAAATCATCACCTGCTGCAGTTTGTTTTGCCTCACCCTTTAGAAGCATATTTAAAACTTACTTATATAATTATTTTTTCCTGCATCTTATGGCTTAAATTTAGGGATGGAATACATATGATTAAAGACAGTAAGCAGTCGTACATTGCCTCCTACAGCCACCTCAGGTCTTGGCTCTGCTGCCCTGGTCAGGCAGGGAAATTTATAAAATAAATACATAGTATGCAAGAATATTTCCCACTGCAAGGATGACTGAATTTCCTGTAATTTCCATTTGTTACTTGCTATAAAGAAGACATAGACAATGTGTCAAAATGCATATCAAAATCTTTTGAGCAGCAAGAAGTACCTGCTGCATTTTATCCTTCTCCTGCCCAGAAACTCATTTGAACAAGGAAGCACTCTCAATTTTCACAAACTTTTCACCTACCTCCCAGCAGCATAAGTGGAAACTGCAAAATGTCAAAAGCTCTGAAACTTCAAGACCTATGTGGTTGGACTGGATGGCAAATCCAAGCAGAAATATGTAACCAAACAATTTACATGCAAGCTGCCAGCCTATCACTAATTTTAAACTATTGGCTCTTGGACCAGTAAATATGAGATGAAAATGGTACTAACACTACTGAATCCCCATGTTTTACTTCCCCCTGCCCTCCCATAGTCATTCATATTGCAAGTAAAGGGACCACCACACTACAGTGGTGCTTGGCAATGCTTAATACACAGAAAATTGTGCAGAGAAGTGGCTCCATCTCCAAATCTCTGAAAAAAAGATAAACTAGCAGATGTATAATGCAGACACTGAACCCACACCACCGAGACACTCTTCAGAGTGACCCTTCCCCTAGTGCTTGCTCTTTCCACACCCTCACATCAGGCAAACACAGCCTGTAAGAAGCACCACTACTGTTCAGGAAATATTCTTAGTGCTGAGTTCACAATGGTATCAGCTATTAATCACAAAAAGCTCCACTGGGATAACCCCAGAATTAAACAAATTAAGCAACACAAGTCTAGAGAGGGGAGTTGGTGTGGGAAGTAGTTTTAAGGAACGCTATTTTTTTTCCAAGAATAAAATGGTTCTTTAGATAGAAGCAAGTCCACAAGGACTTATAATATCCCGTTCATGCTGAGATTTCAAACACAGGTAAAAATTTTCTACATTTTTATGAGGTCATACATGGTAAGGAAACAATTCATCTCCTACAGGGCCTACTAAGAGCAGCACTAACTCTCATTAATTCCCAGAGCATATTTCATATCCCTATCAATACTTCACGACATTTCCAGCATCTACTGGAATACCCCTACAGTAAGAGCCTCCCCATTTAAATTGCAGCTGTACATCTACATGGCAAACAGTTCTCAATCATCAAATCCCAGCATGATGACCAAGTAACCTGTGTCCCAGAAAGCTGCTCATAGTAGAAGTGCCTCCAAAAAAAGTACCTCTATGCAAAAGAGGATGAAACATAACAGGGTCCAAATGAAAAACAAAATGAAACAAAAATATTTAATACTGGGACTGGATCCACCTTGAGAAGCAGTTTTGTCTCATATGTTAATAGAGAGAAACGAACACTGACAATATCTTGGAAATGAGATCTCTGTCCCCTCTAACCAACCACTCTAGACCAAAGAAAGAATTTCCCGAAGTTGGAAGGAGTGTCTCGAAGGACCAAAGTTTGAGCTTTGAGTTACTAAATAACCCAATAGAGGGAAGCCACTTATCACAGGAAATGGAGCAAAGGGCAAGAAGAAAAATCAGTTTTCCAGCTGGAAGGATGCTATGCTCTATGGGATACTATAGCAAGTCTTGTGCTGTAGAAGGACTGTGGTGTGGAGGTAATGCCAGTGGGTCAAACAGCCAATAGTTCAGGCAAGAAAATAAATTAATGCTTTTGCATTCATTTCATCAAATATTGAGGCTGAGGTCACTCCAGATGAAATATCTTTTTTATCGAATACTATGGGTCTTATATTCTGTAAAGTGAATTATTTCAGACCTTGACCAAGGATATCCCAAAAACCCCATATTTATATAGGCAAAGTCAGCAGGAAAAGAAAGAAAATAAAAGAAAAAGTGGCAAAAAGAAAAAGAGAGAAGCATTTTATCCTTCTCTTCAGAAGGATATTGGAAAGTATAGTCAAAATTCTGTTCGTCTTATCAAGGCAGTAAATTCAGGGCAAATTGGAATTAGGTTATAGAGATTTTACAAGAGCTTTTCATTCCTCAGATGTGTGAGCAACATACCCATGGAGAGGAAATTACATAGGGAACGTATAACAGACTCCTATTAATTCTGATGGAAACACGTAACCTTGCAAAACAAGAGACTGACTCTTCCAAACAGAACTCGGACTCAGTTCATTCCTAGTGAAATGTCCCTCACTGGTATTGCCGGGTGGGCACCTGAGATTATTTTTTTTATTTTAGTCCCTCAAATATTTCACTTTCTCCAAAGGTTCTTTGGGCTGAATTTAACAAAGTAGAGCATCCAAATCATCATTTTCTGACTCATGGGGAATGTATTCCGAGTCATATACAGACTTCAGTAGGAGCCACTATGAATGCCTCTTTAACTGCATTCACTCATGCAAATTCTATCATTTAAAAAGGCAAAGAAAATCTGATGGTGCTACAAGCAGTGTTGATAAAGAAAGTTTCTTTTAATAATTCAGATTTAAAATTATTAAAGATGAAACACCTTTTCATTTGCACTTTCAAACTGCTCAAGAAGTGGGCAATGCAGTGAGGCAGAAATCTAAATTTAAATTGGAGGTAGTACCTCAGACTGGAACAAGAAAGTGTACATGTACTTGGTTAATGTTGCACAGACCTATTGACAGGCTGGATGTACTCAAAAAAGGTTTAGTTTTCAACATTAATCCAAATTCTGGGAAAGTGCCTGACTACAGATTCAGAAAAGCAACATATGCCATACATCAGTAGTAGTTTTATGCTTCAGCTACTCCTCTACACCTCTCCTTAAACCTTCGTTGCCTAGAAATACTCTTCCATGCTGGTTGTAACAGCTCAGCCAGCTTGCCTCAAATTAGAAAGAAAGTCAGGGCAGAGTTGTCACTGCTTTGATGTCCCTAAGCAGGAGCAGCTTTCAAACTGTACAGAAAGTCAAAGCTTCCCTTCCTCTCTAGGACTTCTGCACCTTCACCACCAGTGCCAGAGGGCAGAGGTGCCCATCATGGAATTTACTGCAACAACCTTCAGCTCTCTCCACTGTCAGCAAGACCTAGATGTAGTTTGCTCACTGTTCCTCCTCACCTACAGATGCATCACAGCAGCAGTTGATAAACAGCATTCACTCTGCAGAGGATAACTAACACAGGGGAAAGTGACTTTAGATGCAGCCTTTTTCCCACACCGACTGAAGAACTTGTTGGGATATGCCAGTGGTCTGCATGTCTCTTAGTTGGTTTCAAAGGAACACTTTATGTTTTTCTTACTTCTACTTGCAGATTCTCTTCACCAACTATAGCTTTGGAGCACGTAAAATTCCTCTCACCTGTATAACACTTCTGAGACAACCCCATGGAAATAAACTAACACCAGCACACTAACATTCAAGAACTGCTCAAAAACCACATAAGATGTTCAGCATCAGCCATCCACATACAACATACATGTATTCACAACCTAAGGCACTGTCAGACTATTGGTGAATAGTAAAACAATGTCCTCCTGTTCTGCTGATCAGTTAAATTCCCACAAGTAACTTGTTAATAAACATGTTAAAAATGGGTAACAAGTGTGGCTGGTAGAACACATACTTTAAACTCAGCTATTGAAATATGAGTAAAATTTCTAAGCTTCTTTCACTGCTTTGGTTTTCAGTGGAAGGTGCTTTTATGCAGTAAATGCTTCCAGGATCAAAAAACTAAACGTACACACACCCACTCATGCAGTTTTAAAAGAGAAACACAGACAACTTTGATGCAAGTCTTCCTTCCCTATCTGAAGATAATTAAACAGTCTCAGTCCAGACTTCTGCATCCTCTTTCAAACTGACTGTCACTGTATCAAACACTCCACCCAGTTCAAGCTCTCTGTGCCCTCTAGATAAAGCAAAAGGATTTGCAACCCATCTCAAATAATCTGCTAGAGGGAATTCCCTTCTACCGGAAGAACACAGGTTTCTGCAACACCTCTTTTCTATCTTCTTCCAGCCAAGGAAGACTTCAGTAAGGAGAGTTAAAGATAGAGGGCCTAAACCAAAGCTTTACTTGGTCCATATATATATATGTGTGTATATATATACACACACATACATATATATAATCTCTATAATCTCCTTGTTCTCATTCCCATCACCAGACAGACTCATAAGCCCACAATGTTTTGATAAACACACCAAAAGTAGCTGGGGATGTAATTATGAAAACATGCACAGCAAGTTTGTTTTATGGCAGTTTGTTTCATGGCTCTCCTCCAGCATTTTGGATGCACAGCTCCACTAGGGCCACAGTGCTAAAATTTTCCTTAAACAAGTCCCACTTGAAGGTCCAGGCCTCTTTTTCTCTCTCCATAATACCACTTGCATCCCAACATTCCTGGAAAAAAAGTTGAATTTATCCACTGCAGAGAAGGATGATGATGTGTACATACATCCCTCATACCAAGGCCTCTCCTAGGTTGGCTGTGCTACACCATACCTTCAGTCATCAATGCAGTTTCTCAAACACTCCACGGGGAGAGGATTTGTATAAAGCCGCAAAAAAGACTAACCTCTTTGGCTCATGACATCCAAATATTGGTGCGAATGCAACATGAGAGTTTTGAAACAAGCTCAGCAGACTAGCTAGAGCATCTTGGTCCCCTCAAAGCCCGGGTGAGATGAGACCCTGAAAGGTGAGGGTTTCCTCAAGTATTACATCCTACAATGGCTTTACACAGAGAGAGCGCCATCTCACAGGGCTCCAATACCCCATTTTATGCTTGAATCCACATTTTTCCATTCAGAAGACATCAGAATTCCAAACTACATGTTTTATTCTGTCCACCTCAGAAAGGTAAAAAAATTATGAATTCACATTATTTTACCAGTCAGCTAATTTATATGGAATACACGTAAGAAAAGGTGGAAAAAAATGGTTGAAGGGAAGGCAAAAAGAAAAAGTGAAAACATTGCCTTCAGCCTCACTGAGGAAAATGTATGTCTTTCTCAAGGAACGATGCTTCTTTCATGCACTTATAAAGGGAATTTTCTTTCTTTGCAAACACTCGACTGTAAAACTAAAAGCAAACAATGCCCAGATTAACAAAAAAGATCTGACAGGTTTTCTTTAAGAGGCAGAATGAGCAACTCCTGGAGCAGTTAGAGGCGGGTTAAGCCACGACACACCTTTCCTTCAGAAGTTGATAAACAAGTTTTGAGCAACTTGTAGAGGGAGAGAAAAAGAGAAAGAAAAGGAAAATGTGAAATAATGAGCCACATATCCCCTTCAAGGAAGAAGTATAGTTTTGGTCTGCAAGGGGGGTTAAAGAGGACATTTAGAAGCAACACGTACTACCAAGTAGGGAGGCCCAACTTCCTGGTCCCAGAAGCCACATGCTGAAAACTTTCACATGGTCAAAAGCCCAAAAACACATGCCACACACCTTGTGGAGCTGAGGAAAGGGAAAGCACAAGGAAGTGTTTCATAGGCTGGATGAATAAATCCTCATGACTGCTGCTGCCTTCGAGATAAGGTTGGGCCAGGCAGGTAGCCAGCTCTTAAGAAAATGCTGCAATATTGATCTCAGCAATTGAGGTTGGAAGGGGCCTCTCGAGACTGTCTAGTACAACCCCACAAGCTCAAGCAGGGTTAGCTGGGGCAAGATGCCCAGAACTGTGTCAACTTGGGTTTTGAGTATTTCCAACAATGGAGACACAACTTCTCTGGACAGCCTGTGTCAATGTTCAGCCACCATCACAGTGAAAGTTTCTTACATTCAGATGGAATTCCCTGTGCTTCGGTTTATACTCATTGCCTCTGTCCTGTCATTGGGCACTGCTGAAAAGAGTGCAGCTATCTTAAGCAAAGAGTCAAATTTCCCAGAAGTCCTCTTAGCAGCAAAGCCCCTGCTCTATCTCAGTGTTATGGGGACCTACTCCTGTGTACAGATCTAGATTGGCTGCATGACAGATCACAGAGATTCTCTCCTAAGCCAACACCTGCTGATAACACACAAGCTGAAGCTGCACAACAAAGATCCATGCATTGAAGAGGTATGTTAGGAATAAATACACACATACATTTTCCCATAAGTCAAACTCATAGGTTCTCACACCACAAAAATTCATAGTCGGGGTGTCATTTAGCCAAAGATTCTCCATATTTGTAGAAGGTGAGTCTTCACAGATTGTTACTCCATTGCATTAAGCCTTTGACCCATTCTTTCTCAAAACCAGATGTTAATGCCAACACAATTTCGTCATTAATATTAAAAGCTGTGATTCCCCAGACATTTTAATACCAACAGAAGCAGCTTTAAAGAAAAGTTCTTGACTCATAACACTTATCAAACTACTGTTTCCCAGTGCCAATACCATTTACAGCATAGACACTGTCCCTGCATTAGCACAGTGACAAACACAATGGAATTGTATGTCTACTGGCTCACATATCAGGTAAGGTAAGACCACTGCTATCACACTGTCTTGCTCCAAGACATTCCCTAGACATGCTAGTCTACAGTCTCATTATTTCAATGCTTGGGAATAAGTCTTTGCAAATGGAGATGACCCAAACAAAAAAAACACCATGAAAACCAAGAGAAAAAACAACCCAAAATTGGGTTTGGCTTTGAATTCTCCAGAGGTTTAGGGCTTTGCAGAATTGTTCCCCTTGCATGCCTCTGCTGCTTGCACTGAAGTCAGTGGATGTTTGACCACTGACTTCTGTGAGAACAGGGTAGGATTTTAGCCACAGCAGGACTGCTAACCACTACCATCTTGTATTTGCCCTTCAGAAGCTTTTCAGGGCAAATGCCTAGAAAGTAGTTGAATCCAGTTTTTGTAAGCAAAACCCCAGAAAAACCTTTTCCCAGAGGTCAAGTCCTGTTCCCTGGGGTCTGGGTGCAAGCTTTCTGGTGGACTTCTCCTCAGCCTGTTGTGTGGAAGATACGGAATTTGAAGGATTTCCTGCTCAGCAGCATGTAGTTCCCCAAACATCTGACAGTTTATGTACTAGGGACTGTCTCCACAGAAACCTGGCTAAAAAGACCATAATGATGAAAATGACAGCTTCCCAGCAGCAAGCAGCTCATCTTCTCTCCCTCACTCTTCGTCCTGTACTACTTTCTAACTTTATTCTCTTGCCTGCGGTTTTTCCAAAGCACACCAGGTACCACGCACCTCCTCCCAACCAGGTCTGAAGGGAAGGGTATAATATCCACACCAATGCACTAGCACTGCAGATAAAGCCACTCCCCCTGGGGTCCTGAAATCAAATACACTCTCCCATTCACCAAAACATCATGAGCCAAGTGAGTATACACTTGGCCCTGACTTGCCACCCTACCACACTGCGTATCTATCAGATAAGCCCCCAACAGAGCCCTCAACTGATGTCTTTTTCATAACCATTTCAAAATCAGAAGGGCTTCCCCTCAAGACAGCTTGATTTTTATCTCTAAAGATGTAAAAGACTGGGAGGGGAATGAAACCCTTACATTACCTTTACCTTTCAGGTTATCCTAAAACAGGGCTGCATGCACCTCTATGCCAAGGACTACAAGATGGGTGTTCTTTCTCTTCAGGCAACCCTTTACTATGCAGCTGCTTGGTCTGTTCAGGATACTCGTCTTCTAGTTTAACCACCAGCGTCAGTAAGGGAGATGAACGCCTACCAAGATCTAGTCTGTCTTCTGAGAATAGCCACTCAAACAGCCAACTCAAACTCTCCAACTTCAGCACCTGTAGGCTATTACTAGCTGCGGCCCTTCCGTAACATTCATTATTTAGCTGCCGGTTTGGTCAGGAATATGGAGCTCTACCTTGCCCTTGAGCTGCCTCATCTTCTCTGAACAGGTAGTACAGCACAATGAAGGCTTGACTTCGTGAACGAAGATTTTGGAAGGATTTTAGCCATGCACACTGCAATCGCGAGTTCCTGCTACTATCCTAGGAGAAGGAAAACTCTTAACTTCAAACCCGGGCAGATGGGACAGCACAATACTAGAAGACAAAATAAACAAACCCCACTAGGCTAGTTGCCTTCTGCCATAATGAACAGGGGAAAAGTAACAGTGGATCTCCATCTGATCTGCTGGACAAATGCGTGAAGCATGGATAACAACTCAGGAATCAAGAATCCCTTGTTTGCTGAGGAATTCTGAATGGTACAATGCTTGAAGAAATATAATTAAAAAATCATAAATATAAATACACATGAATGCCCTACATCAATCATTGCCAAAGTGACAGAAAAGCAGGAATGTCCAGCTGCGTCCACAGACTGATATGCTGCCTTTTAGATCTGCTCAAAACTTCTCACTTTCCAATTCCCATTTCAAAAAAACACAAAACAACAAAACAAACAAAAAACAAATAAAACAAAAAAGGAAACATCCCACAATTTTAAAGCATGTGTGGAAGGTACTGCATATCGGAGCACGGTAAGCTAAGTGGCACTGTGCAGTGATAAAAGCAACACAGGAGGATATTTCCACATGTTAGGTGGGCAACAAGTGAATACAGGTTGGAAGCATGAAGGATGTGAAAGAAGGCAATGTAAAACTCTGGCCTCAGGTTTATCTGGCTTCCACCAGCCTCAGTAAGACTTACATTCCCAAATCTGGCAGACAATCTTATGAACAGTAAAGCTGAAAGGGTTGTACCAATCAGCTAGTCTGACCTCATTCATAACACAAGCTACAGGATTGACATAAACTAATTCCTGACTGAAGCAGAATATAACATTTCAATAGGCATCTCATTTGATTTAAAGATTTCCAGCAGTAGAAAAATCTACCACAATCCTCAGTAAACTTCCTCTCACTTTAGAAATGTGTGCTTCATCTGCCAAGTTTCAATTTCCAGAGCCTGGGCCCTGACTTTTACTTTTCCTAGACTGAAGAATGTTACAGCCAAATATTCTCTCTATAGCTAATTATAAATAGTGATCAACAAGTCACCTTTTAAGCACCTCTATAAATATGATAAGCTTTTGAGTCTCATCCATCAATACCCAGGATTAATCAATGTTAAATCTGTAATCTTCCATTTATGACCTCTGCAGCAGTCTGTCACATATACAATGGTCACTTAAAAAACAGCTAGCTCTTGGATCAAAAGAGTTATTCAAGTTTAAAACAAAAGAAACTATGTCTCATGGCAACCTGGAAAGACACAAGGATATCACAATATAGGTATGAAAAGAATGATGGTCTGCTTAAGATCATACAGCAAGTAAGTGGCAGAGCCCAGAGTAATGCCAGTTAATCCTGATTTTAAATCCTGGTCCCTGTTCACAATGCCATCTTCCTGCATGACACAAGACAGAAGCTATACTAAAAACAAAACAAAAAACACATCTGTAATCTCTGCAGTCTTAAAGCAAGCTTTTAGAGCTATTCACATGCAACTGAAAGTAATATAGAAAAAAACCTTGGTATCTGCGTAATAGTATCCTTCCTGATTATTGTGAGGCATAGAAAACATACCAAGAAAAAGAAACTCTTTGGCCTGCACCCACAGCAGGCCCACT
>JANHGB010050493.1:0-23030 GCA_026283785.1 Coracopsis vasa | reverse complement strand
GTGGTCCTGCAAGGAGCAGAGACTTGAACTCAGTGACCCTTCTGGGTCACTTCAGACTTGAGGTATTCTGTGATTCTGTGGTTCTATCATTCAATTATTGGGTCTGCTCAAAAATTAAGCAGAATATAACCTTCTTCAAAATTGTTTAAGATTGAAATTAATTAAATACTATTTTATATATTGTACATACAATATATTGTACATAAAATGTTAATGTAAATGATACGGTAAGTAAATCAAGAGAGTGTCTTTCTTATAAACACTAATATGACTTTCAGAAATTCAGAACATGCAATTCTTTTGAGTAATTATCTATGATGAGTTACCAGCATGTGTAGTGGTAGAAGGTCTTTACTATCAGTTTAAAATTACTAATTTCATAAATAAGACTGACTCTTACTTATGTTGCAAAAGCTTAATTTAGCTTATTCCAGACTGCTGAATAGTGATATTCCACAAGATTCAGTTCTATTAATTGTACTGGTGTTTCTAAAATTGTTTTTTTAGGAACAGTTAGAAATTGAGAGCATGAAATTGAAGCAACTTGAAGACAAATATAATCAAAAGGAAAGGAAGCTGATATCTATTATTTCCAACCAAGAAGATACAATAAGAAGTCTGAAAAGCAAATTGAAGGAATTAAATGAAGCACAAAAGGATATACAGATGCCAGCAGATAAAAGGGAGGTAAGATACAAAGCCATGTAGAGATAAAATGAAAAAAAAATCCAACCATTTTTAAATTATTCCTTCTTTCAAACATGCTTATACTAATTATTATAAGAAATCATTTTAAACTTAAGCATCATATAATTACTTGGAAATCGATAAAGTATATAAAACACATAGGGAACACCAAATTATTAAATACATATTGGCTGCTTCGTATGTTAATCATTTCATGTTATGTCATCACAATTTAGTATTTGTGAAAACTCCAGATTAGCATTTCTGTTTTATAGTTTTTCATTGGAAGTTTTCACCAAGATTGAGTTGTTTTTTTCGTTTTTATGCCACTCTATTTTTGGTTACAGATTAGCATCCAGAGTGCTATTCTGTCCTTGGGGGATATCTAGATTTAAAACTATGTAATACTAGAGTGAACCACAAGGTGGTAGTCAAAGTTAATAACTTATTTAAAAAACAGCTAGAACTCTTGACATACTGGCTTGTGATGTGTTCATTGAAAATTTCAGTGAATATATTGATTTTTCAGAGCTAAAGTAGCTGGATACCTCACTAACAAGCTTATACACAATACATAATCTTAACTTATATGTGACTGAAATGGAATTACAGTCAAGCAATATTCTAAGAACCAGTTTCCTTTCAGAGGAATGCCACACTGAGTTGCTGAGTTTAAACTAAAAATGGGAATTTCACAGAAACAGTAAAAAACTGCTTTTGTAATTCTGTGAAAGTTTTGAGAGCTTCCAGGACCAGGTGAGGGATCCCATGATATTTTTATTCAGATCAGGGTGAAGAACAAAATTAATATGCTTACCTCTGATAAATATTTTCATATTTTACTTCAAGGTAAAAAGTAAGAAAGTTGTTCCAGATAAGCCTGAATTATCTCTAGGGATCTCTGGTGTTTCACCTGTGTCTGAAAGGTAAATGCTTTTGTAGAACTTTTTTGAAATTTGGTTGTATTTATCTTTTCTGCTATTAAATGAGACTAGCTATTTCCCTATTTTCTACACAGCACCTTAAAAAATGAATGGGGAGGTGGGGCGGGGGAGGAGCAGAGGTCAAAGAGCCAATGTGGAAAGGTGTTAAAGCCAGCAACTATACGGAATCATAGCTGAGGCTTTGCAAGTATGTAGGGATAAGTTGAGTGGAAAAAAAATAGCCACTTGGTTCAGGAGGAGGTTAAACTGTGGGAAACAGCAGTGGATGTTAATGCTGGGTTTGGGGTAAGCATTAACTCTCTTCAGAACAGGAATGTACAACTGTAATGGATTAACTGATGGCAGCACAGCAGAGGAGCCTGCTGCGCTGCCAGGAGGAGGTCTGGTAGTCAACACGAGCCATCCTAAGTGAGAGAGTTTGAAATCAGGTTTATCTGTAAGCTGAAGCCAGCCAGCCCTTGCTATGACCAAGGGACCAAAAGCAGTGTATTTCCTAAGCCAGTATTCCCTCTTCTGCCTGTGTTTTGGGAAAAGTATTGACCAAAGTCTAAAGTTTGCATTTTTCACAGGATAGGCAGTAATACCACTTTTCACAATTTTGCTGAGGATAGGCAGTAATACCACTTTTCACAATTTTGCTGAGGTCAAGTAGAAGATTCTTTAAGGTGAAGCTAGAAGAGTATTAGGGAAAAGTATCACCAGTTCTTACTGTCTTCTTATACTCTTGCCTAGGCATCTGCTTTTGGCAGATGAACTACATTGATCTTTAGTCTGAGTCACTACTGCTTTATGATAAGAAAGAGAGGAATAAGGTTGTGATGCGATAAAGACTTTTTCGTCCTTAAAGACTTTTTGTCTTCATACCGATTTATATCTAAAAAATAAAAAACCTTTCCCTGTCTTCTGTCTCCCTGCTCTCCAGTAACTCCCTTACTTTACTGTTTGCTTGGAAAGAGGTATGTGACTGGTAAGATTACTGGTAATCTTACACTAGTAAGATTATAGTATCACAAACGTCTAGCAAATTAAGATTGATTCATCTAATCATATGTATATTTTAAAGCTCTGATTAGGAACTTGTGACAAGAATCTTTTTTAATTCTTTACTTATCAGACACCTGAAAAAGGGTCAGAATGTAAGTGGTAACAGTAGCAACTTTTAACTCCTTCTGTAGATTTGGGGTTTTTTTCAAATGAATTACAAATAGACATTTGTGTCCTCAGAAAGAGAAACACAACAGAAGTAGGAACACAGCCATGACACTCCTGATTGCTATATGAATAAGCAATAAAGAGGAAAACAATTCACTGGATCAAAGAAAAATCCCTTTTGAGCTCTTCTGATACAAAGATGCAAAAGAGAACTCAAATCCAACTTCACTTTTTCATCCTTGAAGTTCCATTTTATAACATCCATTATATTGTGCTTAGAAATACAGATCACTCAGCAAGTTTATCAAAATTTTGCAATGGAATTTTATGGATGCATCAATAACTGAATAACCTAGTGCCTTTAGGCAAATAAAACTCACACTAGCATGAAGAACTATTTTTCTGTTCTCAGTGCAGATAACTAAATATTGGATGTCCATATGATACTCTGGAAAAGATATAATAAAAAAAATCCCTCAAAATAAAAGGGAAAGTCATGTGATATTGCATAAAATAGAGAAGTAATGAGTTCACAAGTCCCTCTTCAAAATGTCAGGTAGACAGAGAAGGAAGAAACAGCAATAAATGCTTGTGTAATCCTTCTCCTGCGAAGTCTGAAATGCACAGAAAAGAATGGAAAACAATTAATGTTTGCAGAAGTATCAGCAGCTTATTTTCCCTATAATGAGATAGAGACAGTATCCTTGTGAAAGATAAGCTGTTCCACAAAATACCTGAGAGAACTGAAGGAAATGTAAAGGCTGGATTTTCTGGGGGGGTCCTTGCAGGGTCAGGCCCTAAGTTCAAATGTATGTGTGTGTGATATGACTAAACAGCTCTTTGACGAGATTTTCTTTTCCCTTTTCTGCTTGCTTTTACTGAGGAGAACGAAAATATGTATACATATGCTGAGGAACAAGGTATCCAAGAAAAGTAGCTTACACTATTGTTTTTCTCTGGTTTGTGGGTGTAACTAGATTAAAGGTCACAACAAGCTGAATTGGTTGACTGATTTACAGTTTTGATCTTCCAGGGAGAATCTGGAGACTATTTTCCAGGACATGAAAGAAGAGTGGCATCGAATATGTATGCTAGCCAGAGAACAAACAGACCAACTGAATAAATTTAAGATAAAGCCAGAACCTGAAACTGGTAATATCATACTTAAGCTCTTATTGTGATTCAACTGTTTGAAAGCTTTGCTTTATATTTGAAAATACTGTAAATTACACATACATAGAAGTACTTCCACTGTTTACCATCTGCCTTTTTCAAGTCTGTTCACATGGTGCTCAGTATTTCACCAAGAAAATGCACCGCCAGTTTTGGCATTCTATGACGAATGCTCCAAATCACATGCTATAAAAGACAGTCATCACATCAATGGCTCTTGTAATTGTTTTGTCCCTTGGAGTGAGAGGCAAGCACTTACTACATGTGATATTCCATCATACTGTGTGAATGACAGCACTTGCTTGCTTTTAATTTAGCTGTCAGTTCAAAAGATGTCTGTTACGAATGTCTCTAGCCCCATGTCTGTTAGAGGAAAACTGCTGGACTGGAGAGAGCCAGAAGACTTATTTTCTAGACTTCCTTGTGCAGACTTTTCAATGCTGTTTTGTTATATGAGACAGGAGTTTAATCCAACATTTCCTGAACACAAATGAAAGGCTTGATTTTTATTGCAACTGGAAGAGATCCTGAATGTCGAGTTTTGCTAATGCTTACATTATATTAAATGTAAGCTATTACTGGTATTCCTTACTAGCTAGCAGGATCAGATGCTTAGGTGATCTCAAAAAACTCCTGCCAAACTTACACGGTTGAAGCGAGAGATGCTGATTTCAGTACTTGCTTCTTATTTAGGTTATATAATTACTGAAGTTTTGTTACATTAAGTGCTCATGTAGAGCTTGTGGCTTCAAATTGCTGTGTCTGAACTGTATTGTTATATTCTGATTGTACAGTACTAAACTTTATTTATTATTTAGGGGTGGGAATTCTGGGGGGTGAGTGTTTGGCAACTTATTTCAGAATGGATTTCTTTTCCTTAAATAAGTACCTAACTCAACAGTGTGAAAAGCTACACATGATACAGATTCAATCTGCTTGATTTCTGTTATTCTGTGGCCCACTTTACTACGATATCTGAGTGATGTCAAAAGGCTGCTGTACAGTAAATGTGTACTGAAGTTATTCTCTCACCTGATTAGGAGTAACCATGTATATTATTACAATTTTTCTTAATAAAGTGCTGAAAATCGTACAATCACAGAATGGTTTGGGTTGAAAGGGACTTTAAAGCTCATCTAGTTCCAACCCCCTGGCACAGACAGGGACACTCTCCACTAGACCAGGGTGCTCAAAGCCCCATCCAACCTGGCCTTGAACACTGCCAGGGATGGGGCAGCCACAGCTTCTCTGGGCAAGCTGTTCCAGTGCCTCACCACCCTCACAGTGAACAATTTCTTCCTTATATCTAATCTAAATCTACCCTCTTTCAGTTTAAAGCCATTCCCCCTTGTCCTGTCACTACAAAATGGAGTTCTCAAAACAAAGGGAAAATTTGGTCCCAGTTCTGAATAGTTACTCGGGTTTAAGTATTTACCAAATTTGGAAACCAGTGGGATTTTGGTACCTGAATACCTTCTAAAATTGTGCTTATGGTGCTTAGCATGTTCTTGGCACCATGTGAAATGGTTTTGGTTCCAGCTTCTATTTCTGCCAGAACACTTCAGTAAATATATGCAAGTATGTGTTAAAGAGTATGGGACAACATAATTTTCAATAAAAGGAAAATGTTTACAGTCATAAGTCAAAGAGAAATATAATTATTAGAACAGAATTACTTCCTTCTATTTCTGTTCTGATAGTTTTGTGTCAGAGCTAATGTTTGTGAAAGAGAACTATGCCTCAAGCTGATTTCAAAGAGAAAAACAAAAGGTTAGAAAGCCAGTAAGGGCTATCAAAAACCTCTCAGGAAAAACACCCCAACACCACGCCTTTAATAACTATACTTCAGTGGACTATTTAATTTTTTCTTCATTCTTTCTTTGCAGAAATACAGTTTTCCATGCCGATACAGTGTACTGATAAAACTGATGAACAAGCAGAAGAGCTTTTTAAGCCTCGGGTTATAAAGGATATAAATAGAGGTGCATCATGCATCACATCTATCACACTAAGAGGAGTGGGCCAAGATGAGGACAACTCCTCTATAGAATCACTTTCTAAATTTAATGTCAAGCTTCCACCTACAGACAATGACTCTGCTTTCTTGCAGAGCACTCAGGAAAAACCAGCAATTCCTTGTACTGGTATAGCTGAAAACATGCTTCAAGATCATCATTTTAACCTGGAGCTTAGAGACCGTGCTGTTAACCTCAGAAAATTGGAACCTAACTCATTTGAAGCCCATGGAGTTGATCTCATGACCTCAGCTTTACAAAGTTTAACTACTGTTGACAAAACAAATCGCCCAGATTATGCAAACATGTCCATAGAAAATACCCATGACAAAACATGTTTAAAAACAACAGATACTGGTTTCACATTTGTACCTAAGCACACAGACCAGGGTGTACCTGAAGTAATTTTTTCATCTTTAGAAGCTGCTGGGACAATCGTCAGAGGTCCTCATCAGGTACTTTTCTAATAAATACTGTACATTTCAAAAAAATTATAATGCTTCAGTCAACCACTTTGCAAAGATCTTTGAGACAGGATTAACATATTCTATGGGGTATCTCATCAGTCTTTTTTAAGACATTCTCTCTTGTCAGCTTTTCTTCCTGATACTGCGGAATGTGCACAATGCACTTCTCCTGTGAAAGTGCAAGAATTTAAACAGAGGTAGTCACTGGATATGCTGGCACAAATTTCAGTTCATTTAGATATTAATTGCTTTTATATATTTCAAAGCTGTCATTGATCAGAAATTGCCCCCTAGATTGCTTTCTTTCTACCCTTGATCACAGCTGAATAGGGCACGTAGTTGTTTTAACTGTTCTTAGTGTACAGCAGAGAATATGACAAATGGACAAATAAAAAGCTGAACAGATAAATACTTCACTGTGGGAAAATGATCTACTTTTTATCTGTGTGAGGTATAAACAGCACCTTATTCCTCCCTTTAAGAAAACTTAACTCTTTCCTTCATACTTCAGAAGGAGGAAAGCCTATTTATCTTTTCAAATGAAGGAAAGTTCACTAAAATACTTTATTTAAGGTTTATGTATGTACTTCGGGCTTGAATTTCACTTATAGCTACTTGAAGTCCATGGGAACTTCTGAAAGCAATGCCCAGTTGCTGTAATGCAGAAAAACATTTCAGCAGGTTCTGACAATCACATCTCTGAATTCTTCGCTTCTTTTTTCTAATCCTTTCTCAAATGAAATTGCTGGCAAAATAATAATGGACCCTTGTAGACTGGTTTTTTTTTACATTTCTGTGGCTTTTCTCACACCTTGCAAGAGGAGAGGTTTTCAGGTATAAGCAAATAGTGATTCTTAGAAATTCTGAGGGGATGGATTTGGCAGATTTTTACTATTTACATTAATGTAGTTTTGTGTTCTTTGCTCATGACAAGGCACATGCAGCAGAAGTGCTTAACCTCTTGATTTTGCTGCTGCATGACATGCAAAACTAGGATTTGGAAAGCTATTTGTAGGACATGATAGCTTTGATGTTTGCATCTCCTAAAACATAGTGCAGTTTAGATTTCTACTGCAAACCAGTTCTGGATGAAAACTTTAAAGCATGTAAAGTTTGCTGTTCTTCATCATTGTATTTTAAACTATAAGCCTGATTTTTCACAATGTACTTTAAATATTTATTTGTAATACGGGAGATCTCTATGCCAACTTATTCATCATAGATTTTATTGTGCTTTATTTTCCTTTGGGTCCTTAGTTAAAGTTGTGACTGAGTTAAACAAATCAAACCATTTATTTTATCACTTGTAGAATTCCTGTGGAGCTGTGAAGCATTCACTCCATTGCTTGTTACTATCCTCTTTTTATGTATTCTCTCTCCAGCTAATTCTTTTACTAGTTAGTCTGTGTATTCATTTTTCAATAGATGGCACCCTGCATTGTGTATTACAGAAAGTGAAACAGCTGGTATGTGATTATAAATTGAGAGGGGAGTATGCAGCTTAAAAAGTAGAAAATTGTGGTTGAATAGCAATAAGCCTTGGGTTTGATGATGTATTTTTTTGAAGGAAAATGTATTAATACTAACACTTGCAGAAGAGAAACCCAAGGGTGAACCATTTCAGTATTTGTAAATCAGATCTACAATAGTACAGTAGCACATACAGGACATTGATTAAAATGTTATACCTTATCGAGAAGCTTGCTTGAAATGAGCCAGTACTACTTTAGAATTCATTAAATATATGTCTGCATATGTCAGTATATTTAAACATCCATCACCTTTATTCAGCTGCCTTCTAAAGAGGCTTTTAAGTATTTTTCTGAGTGAATTGGATTCAGCTTTAGTTTTTTGACTGTTAATTGTGCTAAAGGTCTGATTCACAGATAATATATATATGGAGATCAAAATAATAATGTTTTTTTAAAGTTACTTGCATATATACCCTTTCAACTATATTAGTGTTAGCAAAATTTATGCATAAACTTGTTCTTAGTGTTTTCACCATCTTTCTAAGGGGTCGTTACACTGCTTACTGCTTCTATCATCCCTGCCGCTGGTGAAGCTCCAATAGGGAGGAATTACATACCTGATTTTTTTTTTTTAACTACTGTGGAAAAAAGTTTCAAGTATTTACTACATATGTTAACTTATAAAATGGAAAACCCCATAAATGAAATAGATTTGGCAACAGTAAGTTCTTGGAACTGCTCTCAGTTGCTATAATAAATTTAGCTCTTTCCTTCTATGTGGATACTAAATGTGAAAACTCAGTCCTGCTTTCTTAGGATGTAACTTTAAAAAAAAACCAAAACGTGACTGAAAAGAGCAGCAGATTGAAATAAACATGGATATTAGTGGACCTAGGATTTTACAGACTACATTTAACTGAGACTTGCATATAGATGCATATATTTATCGGTATTCACAGTTTGAGGGGGTTGTTTCCACCAAAAATTGTTCTAAGAATGTTCATGATTTTTAAAGCAGATTTATAGTCTATTGATGTTAATCTGAATATTAATGTTTTTGAAATGGAACATCTGCTTAAATATATCCCTGTTCTGAAAAGCATATTAAGTACACTCAAAGAAAGGAATTGAAGTTAAGTGCCTGCCTCAGTGGGTTGCTCTAAGAGTACCTCCCCTTGTTGTGCTTTCAAGATTAGAAATCTAACTTTGTCCTTTGTGGGGTTTTTACAGTACTATTTTATCTTCTTTCAAATTGTGCTTTACGTCATAAGGTATTAGAAACAAGTAATTCTAAACACATTTTTGTAGGGATGTTTAAGTGTGTCAGTGTCTAGATAGATTTAGTATGCAATTTACACCAGCAACATACAATAAGTAGACTCTTTGAGCTGAAAAAAGTGGTGTGATTGCACTTAATTACTAATTAGTCAATTTAATTATATGGATTGCTGACCATAATGAAAGACAGTAAATCTGCTATTGCTATCTGATAAGCTAAACACTGTTTAAATAGGGAATGGGCAGGAAATTGACTTCAAGAAGTTTAGCTGGTTTAAAAAGAAGGTTTAACCATAATGAATGCCGGGTTAGTTGTACAGTGAGTTACCACGGGAGGAATGAACAACAGATTCTAACTATTTGGCGTGATGAAATTTGAATAAGAGCTAAAAATTAAAACTCTCAGGTAAGTATCAATAGCAAGAAATATAAAACGTCTAAAGAAACTGCTCTCTGAAGTATTCTTGTTTGCTTTGCCATGTGTGACTGAAGCAAGAGAAAAGAAAACTGAGCCAAAAAAACGTGTAGGGTGCTCTTCTCTTCTAGGTTCCATCCCCACATAGAGCTCAAACCAGCTTGGTTCCATTCTGTCTACTTTGCCATCACAGTAGTATGCATTTAGTTTTCAACTCACTCAAAAATTAATCCTCCTGGCCATACAACATAACAATTTTATCTTGGTTTGCTAATACTAGTGAAACTTAATTTTTAACTTTACTCTGAAAACTGATAAAAGACTTTTTAATTCCTAGTTGGTATGATGCTAAATAATTAGTGCACACTGTGACTTAGAGTATGTATCAGGCTGAAGTCTCTTGAACTCCAATGTCAGGTAAACAGACTTGCTTGCTGACTTTAAACTAACTAGCTCAGGGATCAAGAGCAGTACAGCTGCTGGACCAAATTTAGTATAGTTTACAGAATTACCTGAATGCATGGATAGATATTCAGGTCGTCCTATTGAGTATGATGATGTTATGGCAGAAGGAATTCCTAAAGAGATTTTTTAGGCAATTTTTAGACAAATATATATTTACACTAACAGGCAGTCAGAGCAAATAAGTAACTGAGGCTGTGTGACATTGCTCTAGTCATTTTGTAAATAAACTGAAAACTACTTAGGTGTCAGTAAGAATAGAAATAAAATATGACTCATATTAACTGTTAAAAGAAATTTTTTTCTAAGGTAAAAATGTGGGTTTTCTTTTCTTTTAAATGGCTGTTATGTACTGTGACTTCTACAGTAAAATACTGAAATGCAAAGTTAAAGAAAAGCTTCAATATGTATCAGGCTGATATTACAGACTTTTGCTCATAGCAGTATTTGTCAACAATATATACCAAGGCATTTTAATTGTTTGCAAGGATAGTATGTTTATAGAACTTAAAAAAAAAAAATCTAAGTCCTATCTTGCTTTTCTTAAATGAGAACTCTCTAGTTTATGTCTCTGGCCAGACAGGTGTAAAGAACACCTATATAAATACAAACCACAGCATCATGTAGACCACATAGTAAACCACAGCAATAATCATTTTCTGTTTCTTTTAGCTTATTTGGCAGCCTGAAGACAATGATTTGCTGGCACAAGCTTATACAGACTCTGAACTGAATCAGTGTGGAATATGTGAATTCTGTCGAGAAGTTTTCCCACCATCTATGACATCTAAGGAAGATTTTCTTCGGCATCTGAATTCCCACTTTAAAGTACAGTCTTAATGTATGAGAATTCAATGGTTCACTGTTTTGCATACATTTTTTTTTTTTTATTCAATAGATACGCTAAGAATTGAAGAATTAAGACTTCTTGTAACAAGAACTCATGACTGAAATGATGTGTCAGATAAGCAAGTTTTTAATTGTCCTTTGACAAGGTAACATGAAACTGTCAGTCACTTCAATACTGTAACTCACGTTATTGCTTGTTATGCTTCAATATTGCCTTCGGGAGTGATGTTAAACACCTTTTTCTTTTTTTTTCTTTTTTCTTTTTCCTTTTTTTTTTCCTTTTAATTTATGAGTGTAGACTTGCAGAATTAATGCCTTAATGTGGCTGGGGAAACTGGTGTAATGCTAGGATGTTTTTTCTTGCTATCCAGTGATGTGATTATGTTCTCCTTGAAGTAAACAGGAAGAGAGGTAGACTCTCGTTTTTCATTTCTCTTACAAAAATTCCAAATTTAACTTCCAGTAGCGAACCTCTTAATTGAGATTCTTGTAAAATCATCGCAGTAACTGAATGCCAGGTATGTCAACATCGGAGTAGGCTTGTTCATTAGTAACATAAATGAATGGTTGACTCTCTCAGATGAATTGTTTACTAGAAAGAGTAATCAAACACAGCACATAAATTACCCGTTTGCCAAAATGTATCAGTAGTAATTTAATGGGTATCTGTTACATGTTATAAAAAAAAATATTATTTTGTGTACCTTTCTAGCATTAATAATTTGTGAAAATACTCCCACAGAAGAAGTTGTATTACTATGAGGGATAAAGTGAGAAAGGATTAAATTTTCCCTAAAACTAAGAATATCAAAGATTATTTACCTTTCCTTCTGGTCTGCTATGAAGGATTGCTGAAGTCTATTACAGCCTAGAAAGAAAAACCTAATCACCGAAATCTCAGTGACTTAATTTTTAACTAGAATAAGCTTAGTGGCCTTCTCAATGCAATTTAAATTTCTGTTTAATTGAAACATTGTATTCTGATAAAGTTTGCACATTTTCTGGGTTTATTAGGATCAAATTAAAAAGGAGGGGTACTAAGTAATTTCATTTAATCATAGCAACTAGAAGCCTTTTTGCATTTGAGCTGCGTATAGGTTTTAGTCCTGATATTTGATAATTAGCATTAATATTTTCATAGCAGCAAAGCAGAACAGTTTCTCTTTTTAAAGATTTGTTTGCAGGTGACACTTTCTGGGAAGAATTAACACCTGCACATTTTTAGAAATTGATTTTTCTAAAATTATTTCCTCTATTTTAAACATCTCATGTTTGTGACTGGCTGTCAACAGAGTGTACTGTAATAAACAGCAGTGCGCAGTGCATGTCTGCTCCATGACCTGGAGAAAAAGTTTGTTACTATTAACAGCTCTAAACCCCGGCGGTATCCAGCGCAGAGGAGGATACGTTCATCCCCGGGCTCGCCGTGCGGCGTGTGAAGTACCTCCCAGGCGAGCGCGGCTGGGGGTGGTTCCTGGGAGAGACAGAAGTTCCAGGACTGGGAGGAGAGATGGGGATTCGCACATCTCCAGCAAGCCCGACACAAAGCCGACTTGTCCTCTGAACCGTGAAATTCTAGCTCAGGAGCTCACGTTATTAAGAACTAAACAAACTGCGAGTCACCTTTAAAGAAAATAAAGTCATCTCTGTGTGTCCGTCGCCGCCGTGTCTCCCTTCCCCGCCGTGCGTGGACGCTGTTCGGCTGGCGCGGAGGGAGCCCCGCGCTGGGCCGTGGGTCTTTGTTGCTGGAGACGGCCAGAGCTCCGCGCCTCCCGCAGAGCCATGCCCCCCTCTTCTGCGGCCGGGGGAAGGGGGGTGGACGACAAGATGACACAGACACAGTTGTCCAAAGCCTCGTCTCACGCAGAACCCATCCCTCTCCCGCTATGAGTGCTCCTGCCTAGTGCGGCGTCCTAGGAAGCTGTTTAATTCTGCGTGCTTAAAACTGTTGCTACCTGAGGGTGTCCGGTTAGGCTCGCCCATCAGACCACTGCGAAGGGCACCACTCTGGTTTAAAAATAAATAAATAAATACCACGCTAAGCACTTGTGAGCGACTTGAAGTGGGAGGCGAGTGCGGTCCCTGAGCGGGCCCCACTCATACAGCTTTCCTGGAGGAGGCTGCTGCTGCCAGCAGGGACATCTGCTTTATTACACTCACTAGAGGAGGTTCAGCATTCCTCCCGCCGCTCCCCCTTCCGCACCAGCACAACTCAGCAGAGGAGGTTGAATCCAAAGGGCAAGTGGGATTTCATTAAAAATAGTAATACCAAATTATTACTAAATACTTGAGGGGAAGGACCAAACAGCAGACTTATGCCAACGGGCACTGCTGAGTTCCTGCCGCTCCGGGCCAGCGGAGTCCTTCCCGGGGCCGGCGGCCGCTGTTCGCGGGAGCTCTCGTTCCGACCCGAACGGAAGGCAGAAGGAATCAAACCACCCCCCGGCTGCTCAGGGACGGACTGGGGCGTTACGGCCCACTCAGCCCGGTGCAAAAGCCCGGTGCCGGCGGTCGGGGAGAACACACGTAGCTGCTCTGTTTCCCCGGCTAACTCGACAGCTGCTCGTAGCTCCAGTAATTAGACTGTCAGTGCCTGTTAGAGGAGAGGAAAACGCTCCTATGACAGATTCCACGAGTTCTCTGTTTTTTTAAGATCTCTCAGAAATCACCAGAGCATTAGCTGAGATCTCTTATTTCTCTGGAATCAGAAGGGAAGAAGTTCCCTTTGCCACCTCGCACTCCAATCAGAGCGCTCTTCTCATTCCCATGAAACACACGAATTTACTCTTAAGAGGCTCAGAAGTTACCTGCCTTCCCTGTCTACCCGGGAAAAAAAAGGATCTCCCTGGCCGTATGAATTTACTTTTAAAATCCCCTCCTCATATTTCTGAATTTAACTAAACAGATAACTCAGTAGAAATGCAGTCTTTTCTCTATTAACTGAGCGGAGAAGTCTCTACGCACGATCCTTCCTCACCCGAGCTAACGTTAATTCAGAGGATGCTCAGGAGAGGCTCTTCGCTCTCACGAACAAAAGCACTGGAGGATCAAGCTGAGATGCTCCTACCCCCACCCATGGTTCACTCAGCAGATGAAACTCAAAGGCGATTTCTTTCCCTCCCTACCGTACATTCCCCTTTCCCCCGCAATCATACAAGGTTAACTCAACAGAGGAGTCTCAATCCAAATGGCAACTGGGATTGCATTTAAAAAAAAAAAAAAAAAAAAAAAAAAAAAAAAAATGGAGGGGGGAGAAAAAAATCAGAAATAGGGAAAGAAAAGAGAAAAAGCAGCAGGCTGATTACGAGGTGTCAAAACTGCCAGGAGCAAGAAGGTGATAGCAATCAGGGGTGAGAAGAGTGCGCCATTCGTGCGGGGCAGCTAATTATCCGTCTCATTTGAGAAGAGCAGCATTCGAGGCAGCAGCGTTCGCCTGCTGAACGGTGACAGATTGGCGCGGAGGAGAGGGGAGGTGTTAAAACAATGGAGCCGGGCTTGCGAGCGCTGCTGCATGCTAATCAGCCCGGCCTCCTTCCTTCCTTCCTTCCCTCCCTCCCTCCTTGCTTTCCCTCCCTCCGCCTGCCTGCCGCGATCCCTCCTTCTCTGCGGCCGCATGGCAAGCCCCGCACAGCCAGGCCCCCTCGCAGCAGCCAGCATCGCACCCGGCACGGCTGGTACCCCGGGGAGTTCCGGCGGGGCGGCGCGGGGGGCGGGCAGCGCCGGAGGACCCGACCGGCTTGTGGGTATCACTGGTAGATTTCAGATCTCGCCCTTGGTGCCCAGGCTTCCAAGAGCCCGTCAGTGTGCTCCCCGCAAGGGGAAGAGGCGAGGAGCCATTCCTACAAGTCCTGTGGGTTCTTTAGGCTGGCATCCTGGCTTTCTCTTCCCTGCAAGAGGACAGCCGGGACTGTAGCAGTGCTCCCTAGTAACAGACAACCTCCGCCAAAACCCCAGACCAGGCCCGCAAAGGTGAGGGAAATGTAGAGCTGTGCTAATTACTGATGGGCTCCGGGGGCTCCGTTGTTTAGCTCTGCACAGTCACTAGAGTCCGGAATGCTAAACAGGTTGTAAGCAAGTTGCATGGCCTCTCTTCCACCGCTGCCTTTTGCCTCTCGGATCACTTGGCCTTGCGACTCTGAATGACCGCATATACCCAATTTGACCTCCTGAGTTGATACAAAAAGGGCCGACTTCCCTCAGACCAGGAACAGCTACTTCCACTTGCAATCAGGGCGTCAGGGTCTGCAGAGAGAGGATAAATGCTTTGCGTGGGATCACTTTGGCTCTAGCTCTCCCAGAAAGTCCATGCTCTGCGGGACTCGCTGGGCAAACCCTCGTGCTGGAGCGTTGGCAGCCCAGCTACAGCGAGTGCTCCACTCTGCCAGGGAGAAGCAGAGGAATGAGCGTTGGAATGTTTACTCTCCAATATTTCTCAGTTTCCATTCCATCCTGCCCTGAAAGATTTCTGATTACTATACACTTCAAAATAGTATTTATTACAGATTTACATAATCTGTATGTTTTATGTTAAGGGAATAACACATTGATGCTGTACTACTGAAAGGAGTTAATCTAAACTATGTAGTGTCTGCTATAACAGAGCTCCAACTAAAACAGCCTTTTTTCCTGGCACTGACAAGTAACACATATCCAGAAGGACACTGCCCAGCATATTAGGTAAGATGCCAGGTAAAGCCATCGCTTGACTCCTGAACCTTCACTTGGTTATGCATCAGCACTCGGCAAAATGAACTTACATGCGTCCCTCTGTAACCTCCCATTTAATTTAACAAGTGTTATTTCAAATAGCATGTGCCTGTTTTATGACAGGATTCATGCGAGTAAGCAAACACTGAAAGGGATTAGACTGGTTTGGGCCTAAGGTAAGCAGCACGGTAACTCAGGTTGAATGCTATTCAAAATAGATCTGAGTGCACGCATGGCCAGGCGGTAGTAATAGCATTTATATTTTGTTATTCTGTCTGTCGTTGAGTGTACTTGATGAGCATACAGATGGTGAGATTTTCATGATTCTGTGGCATACTGACATCTCAGGCTGCAAAAATAAATTCCCAGATCGCTGCAATACCTAAGAAGTAGAAAAATGTAGTTCACCTTAATGCTCCATATTCAACTGCTTTATGTCTGAAGAGATTTTATAACACTAGATTCACAACTTTGTGCAAATCTGGAATGCTGATTTAATGGATTTACAATATAAAGCAAAATTCAAGATAACTCCTGTGCCCTCTTTTTAAGGAGATTATTTTCCCGTGTTTCTGAATTTAGAAATATGGGGGGGGGGGAGATAAAAACTTGCCTTTCTTTGCTATTATCTGTAATAATTTTTTAAAACTGTACATAAATGTGAAAAGGAGGAACTGACTTTTCACTAGATCAAGTTTACTTTTCATTAAAAGCTTTTTGGAATGTTTCTCTATTTCACATGATTTTCCAAAGTGGTAACAAATTATTATATCTATTTTGACGATTTATGCTGCACTGAAAAGGTATTTGCGTCAAATACGAATGCTGAGACAGCTTCTCGAATATAATAATCACTTTCTTTTTTTCCTAAGCAGCCATACTGTGGACTGCTCCATGCATCAGCCTCTTCAGCCTGGAAACCAGCACTGATACTGCTCATAAATAGCTGCAGTAGGGCACCCCCATTGGTTAAGGTCTGGACGCGGACATGGTGCTGTGCTTATCAGGGTCTCTGAGCTGACCGAATTAAACATTTTAAATAGATATATGTAGCAGGGTGATATGGTGAAAATGAGCTAAAAGAAAAACATTTTGCAGAGATAAGTACGTACTTTAAAAAGGTTTAAAATATTCAATCGGTGAAAAAATGACTACTTGTAAAAACGTGTGTATTTTCATTATGCTTAATTTGCCATTCAAAACAAGTTTTTCTTAATAAGCTCTATTGTTTCTATCTGTTTTGTGAAATGTAATAC
This sequence comes from Coracopsis vasa, assembly GCA_026283785.1. NCBI lineage: Eukaryota > Metazoa > Chordata > Aves > Psittaciformes > Psittacidae > Coracopsis > Coracopsis vasa. Next base: position 6,153 of record JANHGB010050493.1, on the reverse strand, counting down.
GTGTGAGACAGAAAGCAGACTCGGAATGTGAATGAGTCTTGTTTTCTCTTTCTCTCTTTCTATCCTTTTTAAAATACAACTTTATTCATCTTCACAGGCTTCTTTAAGTCGAGAAAAGGATTAATGGAAGTGGCATGACATTCCTGAGGTCATGATCTGCAAAGATGAAACATGAAATCTTATCTGCTAGTCTTTTCCTATATCTTATTTTCTGTGCAATATAAAAGTCTCCATAAGCAAAACAGTCTCTGGTTAATAGTTATGTTTTCGCTCTCAGCAATGACACAAGCTTTGTCAGGTTTTCACTGTTTGCACAGTTCATTAAAATACTTTAATAAATGACTCGTTGTTTTAAAAAATCACCACACTATCACTCGAGTAAAAACATCTATATCCTCCCAGTCCTGCAGTGTCAAAAAGTATAGTCTCCTAGGGCAAAAGGTTATAGAGCCTTCATAAAGGTTTCCCATCTGTCAGCAAGCGCGACATCAAGCCCTCTAGGTGCTGTGAAAATGATTTTCTCCGGAATTCTCCAGCCCAAAGATGCCACCCTCTTAATTACAAGCATTCGAGATCAGGAACGCCACTGAATTCCCTGGAGATACACAGAAGATATGCAAAAATAATCTCTTCTCTTGTTCGCCTGCCAGGGCTTCTGTACCTGCCCACAAGCTTGTCGGCTCATTTGCTCGGTAGTGCTGGGTGCACAGAGTGCAGCCTCCTCAGCGGCAATGCCACCCTCCCGGCATTGCTGGTGTGCTGCCATGGGAAGTGGCTTCTTTATAGCTGACCGCCAGCAAAGCGTGACAAATAATGGTGGGGTTTTTATTATTTTATTTTATTTATTGATTGATTAACGGCCCTTCTCGCCACCACCAGACTCCTGTACACGGGTTACTCCTCACGTACGCCGGATAACGGAATGAAACAAGTCGTTCAGATTGTCAGAACATCTACTTACAACAGGTGCCCTAAAAACCCACACAAACTCCTCCTGGGGTCAGTGTGCATGCAAAAGAGTATACGTACAGACGGGGTGTGGAGTCGAGCCTTTGTGTGACAAGACCGTGCCTGCACAGCAGAAACTGAGCCTCCGGTCAGGCGAGAATCCTATCTACAAATGTCCATTAGCACTTTTTCCAGCGGTGACAAACAGGTGAAAGGCCATCCGACCCATCAATTTATCAACAGTCGAGCGTTGGAGGTTTCTGTTGGGTTAAAGGGTTTACAGTAGTTGGAGGAGGAGGTACAGAATGAGAAGTGAGCAGGAGAAAAATACCATTGTAGTTTTACGCAAGTTCTCTCCCAGTACGGAACCAGACCAAGGACTAGCTGGCATGAGCGATACTGTTCAAAGCGCCCAGAGACCTGCTGATGGATACGTCTGGAGAGGCTCTGATTGTGTTGCCAATCCGAGCAGTGTAGACTACATTTTTAATATGTGGAAACATGTACATAACTCTGGACATAAGGGTGGGGGCGTAAAAAAAGCCACGTCCAAGCTCAATGGGAGCACGGGAGAGAAACCTCGGGCTTCATGCCATCCGAGATGTGAAAGCCCACGGAGAGTCAGCAGCCAAAATCGCATACACTGATTTTTTAATAGAGTTCTCATCCATGTGTCCATTTAACTGCAGTTGATGCAGACCACTAAGCTTGTTACTTATAGATTCTCAGTTGTCTCAAGTGATACAAGACATACGCGACAGGAATATCCCTAATTATAAGGGATTCATCTGATTTCTTTATTCAGGGAGTTTGGTGTTCCCAGGTATTCAAAGAATGATAAAAGTCTTCCAGCATAAAGGCATCAGGTTTAACCCTCCCGTCCAGGGAACAGGAACAGCAGATTTCCTTCTACCATTAAAACTTCCTTCCATTCTTTAGGATCATTTCTGATATCTCCTTTAGCAGGCCACTCCTCGCATTTCTCCGAAGTTTTTATTTCATGTAATTTTGTGTGTATACACGCATGCATTTCAGGCAAGATAAGTCTGAGAAGAATACGTAGCTGGAAAGTAATAGGAAATACTCTATCAGTTGGTCATGAAATATCTTCCTACACCTTAGCAAGGTTTTAAAAAGATCGTCTTTTTTTAATTATTATTTATTTACTTCCTGTAACGATAACTTAGAGTTATATGCCATGACTGCAACTGCAACTATTCGAAGATACGTGTAGTAGTAGTCTGTGAGTGCCTCTTGCAAAAGAAGAAGATGTTTATTTTAAAGTTAGTTCAGTTTTACGTGGGGCTTTTTAATTGTTGTTTAAAGGCGTGAGTAAGTCTTCCCGACCTGCTCTCTACAGAGGCAGCACTGTAAGCGCGACCCGCACCGCGGACCTACGCCGTGCGCCATGTGCTCTCGCAAAGCTGCGGCGTAGCGGGGACTTACGCGACCGACGGTCGGTGTGAGAAAAGGCCGATACAGCCGGTATTAGCAGGGAGGTTGTAGTCATGCCTTCAAGCTCTCAAGCTTATTATCAGGTAATGGGCGTAAGTGCAGTAAACGTTTATAAGCTACCCTGGCTTTTTATTTCATGTAGAATACCACGAATGACAAGTAATGCCCTCCCGCCCGGCAGCCACTACAGGTGCAGGAAGAAAAGGCAGTCCCGTCCTTTCAGCCTTTCCCGACGCCACCATCCTGTGGAAAATGACCTGGAAATGGATACAGTTCTTAGAACTGTCGAATGCTTTACGGGCTTCAAGGGAATCGTGTAGTAAATAAATCCAGCTTCACTTTGATTTTAGTCAGTCTGTCAAAGTGAAGATATTACCCAAACGGCAAGAACAGCAATTACCTAGCCCTTTGCGTGAGGGTAAGAAGATGATCAGGATGATGAGACTCCCACAGCATTTCAGGAGGTTCGTATTTCCGACTGGGCCTAAGCGACTTTTCCATCAAAGGGTGAAGAAAATGTCTACTATAAGAAAATGCCAGTGAAGAAAATGTTACTACAGAACAGCCTGGTTGTCCCTTTTGGTGAAGACTTTGCAGAATATAACACAGAGAGGGGACTCACTGTCTCGCTGTCCTCAAAACCAGCCCCTTTCCTTTTGCGATGTTGCCCAAACGAAGCTAAGAGGGCATTAGCTTTCTTTTAAACAAAAAGTTCCTGGCGTGTGTGAGTGTGTTTGTGTTGGGAGGAGAAGTATCTTTCTTTTAAAATAAAACTGTTCCTTGGATTATTTATTTATTTATTAACTAAGGGCTAAGGGACACGTCCTCTTCTTTGTCTTCAGAAGAAATGTCAGAAAGTTCCAATCTCCTCGCTTTCTCTTCCCAAAATAAACTCTTTGTTACGATTAGACGTGTGGTGCCCTAAAAAATGAGCAACAGCTTTCAGGTCCATGCATGTGCACACACACACACACAACGTTCAAAACATCTTTGAAGAAACACGCTAGTCTCAACCTTCACATTTAAAGTCGCAAAGCTGAAATAAAATGCCGTTTAAATGGGTTCTTAAAGTTCTGTTTGGTGACATTTCCTTAGGTTAACTGTTCGCGGTGCTGAGATGCTGTGAGCAGCAACGCAGCTCCCTCAGGGACCCGTGCTTGAGCCCGCTGGTGACTCCGTGAGCCGCCAAGCGTAGTAAAACACGGGCTGGGATATACACTGGACTGACTTTACCGTCTGATTTAAATGTGATCATTTTCTCATTTGTTGCATTGTTTGTATTAATACGAATATCTTGTTATGTTTGTTTTGTCTCCTGGGAGCCAATAAAGCTGTGAAGTTTTTCTTTACACCAAATGCAGCTCTACGGGCGATCAATCAATGGGTAGTTTTTGGATAATCTGCGAGAGTGAGAAATCTAATAAAGCAAGCAACTAAAAAAAGGAAAACAAAGTCTATTTTCTGTTAGGTTAGCTACGTCAGGAGTCAGGCTTTCCACCATGCCTTTCTAAGATATTTGAACAGCTACATTTAACTCTCAGGGCAGCACCTTGCTAAATTAACTTGCTGGCATATAAAGGAAAAAGTTTAGACATCGTGACCTCGGCAGCAATGTGGGTGACTTACTCTTACAATTAAATTTACTTTGACACTTGCATTTCTTCCCACCTCCTCCTCCGCAGTGGTATATGAAAACACACTAAGGTGAAACAGGGACCTCTCATGAAGTGAGGGAACAAATAAGAGAAATTTTTAAATTACTATTGTTTTACTATACCAGGTATAATGTTAAGAGGTAGACAAAGACGATGTAGTTAGCTTCTAGGTCGCAACAAGGTCCATAGGAAACCGTGCCATTTAATTTCAAGGCAGCAGTTCCCTTATCACAACAAAATGAGTTATAAACAGATCAAAATAACAATCTGAATTATCTAGCATTAGTGGCTGAACTGAACAGCCCCGAATTATGTGATGAATTGTTAAATTGCAGTAGCATTGTTTTGGAATTGCTAATTAAAAAATAAGTAAACCCCCATGACTCTAGATATGACAACTGAAAATATCCACAAATTATTTAATAAATGAAGCGTCTAACAACTCTAACACTTCCTGCTCGCCTTGTTAATAAATGTAATTTGAGGTAGATTTAAAAAATCTCCCATCTAAACAGTGAATTCATTATGCGACGTTCAGATCTCCAGATGCCTATGGACTCCTCGGAATTAGGTGTTAAATAGACAAAAGTGAACCAAACTGCCTTTAAAAGCACAGCATGACCATGTAATTCTTTTTCCAGTTTGTGGTAAAAAATGATGAAACTTCTTTCCAAGTAGCTATCACCCAGATTTAGTGTGAAAAGTAGTGTAATTGTAATTCACGCCATCAGGGTCTATCACTGATAGACTATCAGCTGTTCTGTAGTTAGGAAGGCTTTCTTTTCAAATAGGAAAGCTGCCAAGTGCTCTGTGATACCTCCAGCAAGCTTATCGGATGGAAGATCGGAGCCAAAACAGCAGCTGCACACATATGCAAATTGGCAATTAATAGTATAACATTCTGGGGAGGATTTTTTTTTTTTTTTTTAATATGGGAAAGTATAGCGGAGCTACCTTAATATTAACCTTAACAGTGACAGGGAACTTCTTGCCTGAGCGGCCAAAGAATAATTACCCTCTGGTGAGACTTTCACTCTATTACTTTCTTCCTTCACACAAAGATCAAAGCTTTGTTGTCCTGCCGAGTTTGTCTCCATCATGAAAGTTAACTTCAGGAGATGTAAAAAAAAGGGGATACCTTGTAGCTTCAGCTCTCGAAAGTAGGGAATCGTGGCAATTTGCGCTTCCCTTCCCACCCCCAGCTTCCCAAAGACCCCCCAAAAAAAACCCACAACCAAAACCCAAAAGAAATAATGATTTAAAAAAAACACCACCAAAAAAGGGGGGGATCATTTTAGTTTTAGTTTAGGATGCTTATCCTGTTCCCTGAAAAAATGTTCCTTGCTATATGGAACTCTTAGGACCGTGCATTTGTTGTGGATACTCTAATCGACGACAAAGTAATTGAAAGGATTAGGTTTATGTATTTTTTAACGTATTTTCCCCAGTCTGCTGCAGCAAACCAGCTTGCTTTATTTAGCCCAGCATGTATGAATACAAGACTCCCAATTAATGCAGTTGCTTGCTTTAGTCAGAACATTGCCTTTCAAAGGGTCCTCACATGATCCTTTTCTTGTAATAGCAGGCTGGAGCTGGGAAGGTTTTACAAGGCTGCTGCATTTCACAGCAGCCCGTCTCCAGCGCTTTCCCCAGTGTCTGTCTGTCTCTTCTAGGACAGGTGTGGGGTGATTAGCTACGTTTTAGATAATCTGTGAATTTTTAATAGTCCTGTTTTCACGAATAAAGATTGTGGAGTGTTTAGGGTTAGGAAGAAAAAGCGGGTTCTACACGAAGGCAGGCCAGGCAGCTCTCTCTTCTCCAGGAGCAGGTGCCTCAGGACGGGCCGCCCGCGGCCCGCCTATGCTGCAGCCGGCAGTGCGGCGGGAGCCTGCCCTGGACCTCCCCAAGTCTGCCGTCCTTGTCCGCTCTCACTTCCTCTCCTCCGCCAATCCCTCTCCATTTTATTACTCAGTAATTACATTTGGAGTTGAAACCGCTTTGTGTTGCTATCATTGAGCTATATTTCGGCTCCAAACAGAGGCTGCTTGGGAAGGTGGCGCAGGCGGGTAGCGAGGTGTCCGTCCCGCCCAGACGC
>JANHGB010050491.1:42567-57051 GCA_026283785.1 Coracopsis vasa | reverse complement strand
GGGAAAGAAGACAAAAAACCCAAACAAACAGCTGGTGATCAAAAGCAGGTATGTGAATAGTTGAACAGCTCAGCTCTGTGGGTCTGGAGGCGCACGCACACATTGCCTGAGTCAGCGGCAGCTTTAGCATGCTTAAAATTCACAGCTGACACTGCAGGTATCGGGGCACGTGTTCTGCTGGACTTTGCTGATGACCCCCGTAACAACTGTCCCCTAAACTGGTCATCCTCAGGGAAGCGTGGCTGCTGTAACCACCTGGGTGGCCAAGGAGAGGCAGGCAGGGCTTGCTATGGGGAGTTACAGGATGGATTCAGCACCTCAGGTTAGCGAAGGATTTGATGCAGCTCCTTGCTCAGCAGCCCGCATGTACGTGCGCCTGTCTGCCTGGAGAGCGGCTGCTGGCTCATCCTCATGTCAGCGCAGCACCCACAGGCAGGCCAAGCCCACAGCCAGACCCTTGCGGTACTGATGGAGTCCACGCTCCCTACGGGAAATGAGTAGGTGGTTCTGAAGCTGGTGCAGGACCGTCTCCTGCCAGCAAGTTTGCCATTTGTGCCCCCCTCCTTTATGGAGCCTCAAAAATAGAGACCGAGGCTGGGAAGCAGGAGGGGTTTTCTAGGGCTCACTGTGAAACCAGCCCAGGCTGGGGTGTCCCTCTCCCTTCCTGGCCCCTGGGAGAGGCATGGGAAGCTGGCGTCCATCTCCTTCCCTGGATATGGAACTTCACTCGTCGCCTCGTTCATCTGTGACAGTTCCCCAGGTCTCCTCTCGGGACGCAGGCAGCTGGAGAAGCCGGTTCAAAGGCCGGGCTGGTCAGGAAGAGGCGAGGGAAGTGTGGGAAGTCGCTGCATGTCATGTAGGAAAACAAGCCCCAGCGAGGGACGAGGCAGCGCGGTGTGGGGCTGGATGGGAGGTGCCGGCCCCAGCATCGCTAATGGTGTGCGGGGCCTCCATACCCGGGAAAGGCGCTGGCTTTGCTCAGTGCCACCAAAGGCACTGGTGGCTCGGAAAGCTCGGTGGCACGGCACAGGTGTTGGCTGTGGCACTGTCACCACTCAGAGGGCATGTGGCATGCTGGCCGGGCCAGGCGGGAGGTGATGCCACGGCCCGTCCCTCTAGTGAAGCCCCTGAGCAAAGCTGGTGTGGCTGCAGGAAGCCAGGCCCTTGGGGCAAGACAAAGCACGGCTGGCCGCTTTATGGTTACCAAGGGGTCCATGACACCAGCAGTCTGGGCTGCTTCCTGGTCACCGTCCAGCTCCCCGCAGTTCCTCCGCTCCCGGTGCTGCAGCTGGCCCCGGGCTCGCTTTGCTCATTGTCTGCTGCGAGTGATGGCAGTTATTCAGCGGCTGCCAGGTTTCATGGAAAGGGAGAGATGAGCCACTCCTCCACCCACATTCTGGGAAAGCCTTTGGGATGAAGCCCTGCCGATGCACACGTTCGCTCCTCGAAGAGGAGAGCGTGCTGCAGAGCCTGCATCCCCCCTCCTCCCGGATCCCAAATCCCCCCCACACTTCTCAGCAGGCATGATGTTGGGGAGCAGAGTTTGGAAGCAGTCCGGGCTGCTGACTCTTTCCATACAATAGCGGAGCCTGCTGCTCCCTGTCTCCTGGCCTGTTTGCCTTCCAGAGGCAGGCAGAGTCTCGCCATCACTATTATTTTGCTTTGTGTCAATATTATGACAGCTAAAAGCAGGAGCACTGCATCCACACGATAAGCAGCCAGAAGCTCTGGGCTGGGTGTGGAGCGGGTTCGAGTTTGGCAGGGGAGAAAAGCGCCTGGCAACCCCTGCCCACTGGCTGGCTGGGCCAGGAGAGCTGGGAGGCGAGGGGCAGTGGCAGAGCAGCAGGTGATCCGTGCCCAGGCCTCTCTCCTCCCTGTTCAATGCCTTTTTCCCCAGGGAGATGAGATACGGTAGATGTGCAGAGTATGTTCGGCTCTCCAGTGGAAAAGTAACCCCTGCCTCTTTCCTGGGGAGAGGGCTGCTCTGCTGGGAGAACCCCATCCGCCCCAGAGCTGTCATACCCCATCCCTCCCACCCCAGCTGGGCCTGGGGTGTTTCATTTCTGCTGGCAGTGGAGGGTCACAGAGGCTGCTGCACCAGCCTGTCCTGGTCACAGCTTGTTTGGGCTTTCCCAAGCGGAGCGCTCTGCAGCTGCCAGAAGGAAATTCCCACAGAATTCCTGGGGCCTGGGGGCTCTGCTCCCACTCAGGGCTTCAGGCGAGGAGCTCATGCTGAGCCGTGCTTTGGGTGCTGTGTGTCCACCCCAGACTCTCAGCACCTGGTGTGTGAGGGGCTGTTGTTTTTGCGCAGTACCCGCCTGCCCTCAGGAGCCAGCTGCCGAGACGCTTACCTGTAGGCACCCACGTATGCTTGGGGCTGCGGTTCGGCTCCCGGTGCCTCGCCCTGCCGCAGGGCTCTGCTCCCCTGCAAACACCCGTGGCCTGGACAGTCCCTGCCAAGTGGGGCTGCCCGTCCGAGCACTGCGCCCAGCAGTGTGTGCTCTCTGTCACCTCCCCACTGGGCAGCGCTGACTGAGGCCTGGTCGTTATTAACCCTCCCATCTGCTGTTGGCACCTACCCGCAGCTTTGCCCTGGTGGGAATGCCCCTGTGCCCAGCTGCAGGCTCAGCCTCAGCACTGAACTAGCCCTGCACTGAAAGACGGAGCGCTGGGCTGAGCAGCACTGGGTCAGCCAGCCATCAGTGGGATTCTGGAGCACAGGCTGGCTGTTGAGGGCTGCAGCTTCCCAGGGCTTGGGCCTGGTGTTTCTCAAGGGCTTCCTCCTTGGTGCCATTGTCCCTGTGTCATTGGGGATTTAAGCTGTGTATGGGAGTAGCAGCCAGGCCTTGCCACAGGCTCCTCCTGCCCAGGTCTCCTGCTTGGAGCCCTCCTGGGCAGCGCTGGTGCCTGTCCCATGCTCTCCAAACCTCATGCCTGACCTGGGCCAGCCCTGGTGCCTGGAATCCAGGGAGGGCAGATCCCGGCCTCCCCAGCACAGGGCCGTGCCGTGCTGTCAGGTGCCTGTGGTGTCGGTCACCGGTCCCTGGGGAGGCCAAACTCCCCTCCTGAGGAACCAAAACAAACAGCAGAGTTCCTGCCACGTGCGGCTGGGGCTGACTAAGGCCGGACGCTTCCTCCTGCTGCGGGCAGCAGTGGCCGGGGCCGCAAGCCACCACCATCGGGGTGAGCAGCACGGCCCATTTCCCCCTATTGTCAGCCTGCCCCTCGACAAACACATCCCCCTGCGCACCTGGGCCGGGAGGAGGCTCTGACCCCACAGCCACCGGGACCGAGGGATGTGCTGCCACCACAGCTTGGCTCTGGGAGCCCCTCAGGCTCCCGGTGCCACGCAGGTTGTTTGCAGGTTGTTTCCTTGAGGGGCAGTGCTGACCATCCAGGGTCACTGGTGCAGCCCTGCCTGCCTGCAAGGGCGCTGGAGAGCCCCGTGTTTCCTGGAAGAAATCAGCATCAATCCCCTGGCAGAGAGGCCTGGGTTTCTCGGTGTGTAGATGCTGGTGCCAGGCGAGCCCCTCCCAGACCATGCCCATCCCCATTCCCATGTGCAGGTACACCCAGCTCCAAACAGCCAGTCTCCAGCCCTCTGCCTTTTGCCTTCCATCCCCACTGCAGAGATACAGCCTGCGGAAGATTGAGCTGGTTTATCTCAGCCTTAGCTACAAACCAAGTCCTCCGTGCTCACTTACTGGAGAGCTTAGGAGAGCCTAAGGGCTGGGGAAAGCAATCAAATGAAACACTGAGGGTGAAACACAGGCATTTTGGGATGAAAGGCAGATGTGGGAAGCCCAGTGCCTTACGTATTAACACTGCTTTGACCCTCAGACTCCCATCACAGTACAAGATGTAGGTAGCTGCGGGTGGGACTCTCTTGCTGGACAGGAATGGCAGCAGCAGCCTGACGGGGTAGCTGTGCCCTGCACTGGAGCACAAGGGTACAGCATTTTTCCTGGCAGAAGCCTCCAGGCTTCTGATCAGACTCCAGTGTCCTAAATAGCAGCAGCACAGAGATAATGCCCAGAGGATCTCAGGGATTTTCTCCAAAACCTTTAGGGGTGGCACAGGAGGTCCTGGCTACGGTTAGCTTGAGAGCGATGCAGGGACGAGCTTTTGTTGGGATCTTTTCATCTGAGATGCCGAATGTGGGATTTTGCAGGGGAGAAGATGCCTGTGATGGGATTTTGCTGCTCAAATAGGGCAGATTAATGGAAAAGGGCACTTAGAGGGACCTCACCCACGGTGAGCAGGATGAGGTTTCGTGGGGGAGAGCAGCTGCCTGTGTGGGGCTCCTTCAGGGCTCATGGGCAGCCCAGGGCCCTCACCCAGAAGGTGCAGGAGGCACAGAGGTGAGCCCATACCCTGGCAGGGCTGTGCCGGGGTGAGCTTCTAGCTAGCTGGGGGTGTCTGTCCCCACAGCACTGCCAGCACTCACCTGGAGCAAGGACACCCATCCTTCCCCAACCGCTGCCCTCCCAACACTGCAGGGAGGTGGCACAGGCTGGCAGTGGCATAGTCGAGGTGATGCTCTCAGCCTGCAGCTGCCACACGGGGCTCACCACGGAGGAGGCATCTGCCCTTTAAGGAAATGTCTCTATTTGCCTTATGTCCCTTGAGCCTTCTCTGTCCCTTGTTCCCAAAGTGCGTAGCTCTGCTCCCCAGGGCCCGGTGGGAGGCAGTGCGAGGGATGCGCCAGTGCATTTATAGCACTGACCTCCAGCTTCGTCCTGCAGCTGGGGAAGGGTGGGCTCAGCCCCCGGGGAAGGACCACAGCGGAGGGGAAAGTGAGCAGCCATGGCCCCAGCCAGCTGGGTGTTTCTCCCATTTGCAGGAGGATGTTGCTGGTCACAGGTTACCAGTTTCCAAATATTATTTCTCTGCTCCTGTCTCTGCTGCGTGCTGCCTAGAAAGGGGATGCTCATCCCAGGAATGTAAACTCTGTCCATGGCCTCCGAGGAAATAGCTTCAGACCAGGAACAGGATTGCACTCGGCAATTAAGGGCTGGTCTCCCCAGCCACACAGCTCCTGGGGGAGAGCCCTTTGCTCCAGCGCCAGAGGCTGGCCTTGTGTCTGAGAGGTGGCCCCGAGGGACCTTCCAGCAAGGACAGGCGTGAGGCCCCGTGTGGTCACGGTCTTCACAATAACAGGATTCTGTCTGTCCAGCGAGTTGGCAGCAGCTGCTGCTCAAGGCAGCCTCTGGTCCAGGCTCTCGAGTGGAAGGAAATGCTCCCTTCGTCCCCCATCTCAAAAACATCCCTGGGGAGGTGGTGGTGGGGTCCCTTGGCCCAGGCAGGTCCATGCGGTGGCAGAGCGACAGCGCAGGTACGCTCCAGCCGTCGCGGTGAGGCTGTTACCTGCTCCTCGCTGTCCAGCCAGGGGCAAGAGCGTGAACAGGCACCGAACGCCTCCCCGGCACCCCCCGGCAGCGCTGTGCTGCGCTGCGGTGCTGAGTGATGAACTGCAGCGCTCCCGGACCCCCGGCGGAGCCGGCGTGTCTGTGCGCTTATCTCCGCTGCATCTCCCTGCTAATTTGCCAGGCCCCGCTCCAGCAGCTTTCTGACACACTCAGCCGTACCCATTCCTGAAAGCTCTATCCAGAGCCCAGCTCCCGCTGACGCCTGAGCCGCTGCCACCTGCATGGCTCAGCGGGGCTGGGGACAGGCAGCTGGCGCGTCCCGCATTCCCTGGGGACAGACCCCATAGGGCTGGGGACAAGCCACTGGCGTCCTCATGCTGCAGGGACAGACCTCACACAGAGCTGGGCAGGGAAGTCCTGGAGCAGCCTCCCTGCTCTCCCAGGACAGAAACGTGAATCCTGGCAGGGACACACGTCCCGTTATTTCCCTGGGACCCGCTGGCATTTCTTTCCCCACCTCCCATAGCTCCAGCTTCCCTGGCCTTTGGGACTTAAAAATAGAACAGAAAAGGCCATAGAGTTCCTTTGGGTTTACCCTTGGCAGCAGGGTTTGGACCTGATCTGCTCCAGGGAACCACTGTGCACCCTTTCCTCCCACGAGGGAAGGACACCCCATGGCAGACAGGACGGGGACGCTGTCCCTCGGGCTGAGGGGCTGGAATCCCCTGCCAGGGCTTCGACGAGCTGGCTAGGCGAGTGCAGGGCACCTTGGGGCGAATGGGGTGGCTGGAGGGACATGGGGCTGCTGGGTGGGCACGGGGTGGCCGGGCCGGCATGCGGCAGCGCACGCTGAGCCTGGGAGATGCGAACAAGGTCCGGGGGACCCAGCGAGCGGGAAAGCCCCGACAGAGCGCCGGTGCTTCCCGCCCTCCGAGGGTGCCCCGGTCACAGGCCAGTCCATAGAAGCCCCGGGGCAGCCCCATGGGAGCAGCTCACCCTCCCCTGCCTCCAGGCTGGCTCCTGCTGCAGTTCTGAATGGGCAGGACCAGGCAGGGCCTGGCTGGCACTGGGGGATGGAGGCACATACAGGGACACGTATGGGAACAGAAGCCGGACCGTGCCGTCCCGCCCGGGCAGGGAGGGATCTGCGGCTCCTTCCCCTCTCCTGGCACCCTCCTCACACCTTCATGGCCCATCACAGGAGCCTGGCTGGGGCTGGTCCCGGTCCTGGCTGACAGGGCGGCTCCAGCCATCGGCCTCCTGTAACAGAGGTGAGAAGGGGAGCGGGGGCCGGAGCTGTGCGGGAGCACGGCACCACCTCCCAGTACCTCCCAGTGCCCGCATGGAGCTGGAGGGTTCCCGTGCTGCCCACAGCAGAGCTGAGAGCCCCATTCCCAGCTCTGGTGCTGGTGGCAGGACCCCATCCCACCATGGGCTCCCCATTCCCCTGCTCTACCTGGGGGGTCTCTGCCTCGCTCCCGCTGGCGTTGGGCTCCTCCGCGTCCCCCAGCAGCTTGGGGCCGTCACCGCTGTCCCACCGCAGCGCCCGCTCCTGCAGCTGGGGCCGGGTGTGAGGGGCTGGGGAGCTGGGGGGGCCGTGGGGGCAGCCGGGGGTCCCGCAGGCACTCACCCGCTGGCGCAGGCTCTGCTGCTCCCGCAGCAGCTCCAGGAACCGGCTGCTCCACAGCAGCTTCTCGGCACCCAGCTCCGTGCAGAGGAAGCGGACGTCGGCCTCCAGCGCTTCCAGCCTCTCCAGCACGGCCTCACCGGCATCACTGCGCCCTGGGACCAGAGCTCAGCACCCGCCAGCACCCCAATGGGACCCCCCTGCACCAGGGACCCACCTGCCTGCCCCGGCTCCAGCGCAGCAGTGGGGTCCCCGTCCTCCTCCTCCTCACTGCCCTCGCTGCCACTTTCCAGCCTCAACCTCAGCGCCGCGCCGAGCTGGAAGCCACCATGGACAGCAGGGATTGATGTCCATGGGCAGCTGAACCCATGGCCCTGGCACTGACCATGGCTGGGAACGCTGCTGTGCCGTGCCTTGGGGACCCGCAGCCCTGCTGGTGCCACCCAACAGACCATGGCACCGGGCTCAGGTGCAGCCCAGGGAGCGGAGATCTCTGCATCCCCCATGGAGTTACCTCCTCGGTGACCTGGAAGGCGATGTCCCAGCAGCTCTTGTAGAAGATCAGCAGGTACTGGGGGAGTGGATGGGGGGTCCATGGTGAGCAAACCTGCCCCAGGCAGTGTGCCCAGGGCTCTGGTGGGCAGAGCCAGGCAGTGCCAAGAGCCAAGGCCCAGGGTCCCGATCCCACAACCCCCAGCACCCCATGCGATGCCCCCCATGCCCACACTGCACTTGGAGCCAACACAAACGTGTGCCGGCCCTTGGGGAAGGGGCCCCATGGTACTGACCCACGCCAGCCTCCAGAGGCACTGCAGCCCCCGGAGCGCTGTCCCGGAGAGCAACAGGAGCCACCGGCACCCAGCACGAAGGAGCTGCCTCCACCTCGGCCCTGCTGCACCGCGCTGCCTGCCCATGGGGGCCCTGCGGAGCAGGAGATGGAGGGGGATGCCCCAATGCCCCAGGATGCTCACCCACTGTGCAGGGATGAATGGAGAGCACCAGGGTGCAGCTCCATGTGCTGGTGTCCAGCAAGGCTCGTGAAAGGGCGGGCAAGAGTTCCCAGGACCAGATTCCAGCACTTCGGATGTGGGACTTGTGCTCAGCAGAACCTGCTCCCCCTGCCCAGCTCTGCCCCCTCACCTGCGCTGCACCACGCATGGACCCCTCCTGGACCCGGCTCCTCCTGCCTCGTGGCTGCTCTCTGCTCTGGGCTCCATAAACTGCCTAATCCTCTTGGTGACGAGCCTGGGCAGGGGATTAGCGCTGCTCCTGCTCTGCCTTTGGTGGCCATAAGGGCAGACGCTGCTCGGCCACTCCTCATTTGCTCTGCAAGCAAAGGACTCGTGATTTAAACTGCTTTTAGCTTTCATTGAGAGCTCATCCTCATGCCTGTGTCCAAAGCCGGGCACTGCCTGTGCTGGGGAGCTCCAGTCACGCTGCTTAGGAGGAAACCAGAGATCTTCAGCCATACAATAGGAGTTTTAGGCAATACTGCCAGAGTTGGACTCCAGCACCCACCTTGGGGCACTCGTGTAGGTGATGGTGCTTGTTCCCAGGGTGATCAGAGAACCTCTCCCTGCCTTACCATGATACCAGTGCTGCAGAGCTGGGGCTGTGCTGGGACAGAGGCCGTTCCCTCTGCTGGGACAGACCTCACGGGCCCTGTGGCCTCTTAATCTCACCCATCTCATAGCAGCCAAAGGGCCCGGGTGGGAGGGAATAGCTGCTGTGAAGCACACGTTTGCCATTGCTGCCCTCATCAATGCACTGGCTCCCCACGCTGCTGCCACCGGACACGGTCCTCATTGGAACAGGCTGTCCCAGTCCTTCAGTGACTGACTCTGCTTCATCCCCTTGTCCCCGCAGCAGCCCTGGTGTGTGCCACAGGGAAGGCAGAGCTGATTGGCACCAGCACACCCACCCCTGCACATCCAGGACTCACTCATTCCAAGCTGTGCGAGCCCTTTGCCGTTCCCCTGCAGGTCAATGCTCTGGACTAAAAGGCAGAGCAGCTTTCCTCGAGCCCAGAGGCGCAGCAAAGCTTTGGCCCCTCTGAAGTTCAGGTGATCCTTGCTTTGGAGCAGCAGCAGGAGGAGGATTAAAACTGCTTTTGTACCAAGGCCAAGCAATCAAAACCCATCACCTGCGACGCCTTCTTTCCAGAACTATGGAAAACCGAGGCCTTGGAGGGGTTTGTGCTGTTTCTTGGACCTTCCACCCCCCTGTATTTAACCTCTGTTACTTCAAACACAACAAAGTAGGCCAGCTTTGCAGCTTGCCTGTTAAGCTGCTACATCCCCACAGATAAGCAGCTGCCAGCCCCTGACAGCAGAGCACCAGCCCCAGGATAAACCAGCTCCCACCGAGAACAAATACGGAGCTGCCTTGATCCCGGAGCCAGACAATGGGAGAACTTTGCTCCTATCCATTCACCTTCACTCTTAGGTACTGCTCTGACTGGGATGCCCAGGGGGACCCCAAAAAGACCCAAGACACCAGGAAAGTGATAACTGCTCCCATGGCACCCCCTCCACCAGCAGAGTTTAAGTAGACACAGCTGCATTACAGCACCTTACCACCTTGAGGAAAGCAAAGCCTATTTCAACATCAGCACTGGTATCTTGACCTGGCTACTGTGAAAAGCATCCAACACTCATCCCTCTGTGTGCAATTCCAGTGGCAACCCAGACTGCTCGGCCCTTATCTGCAGGCATTCTGCCAGTATCAGCAAGAACTGACTTAGAACGCACTCCTACCTTGCAGCAGGATTAGCTGAACACAGCTGGAGATTAGTGCCTGGCAACCCTTGTAAGTACTCCCTGTTATGTCTACCAGAGGAAAGAAAGCACAAAGGAAACCTCCTCGTGGTCACGAGACAAGGAGCAGCTACTACGTGCAAGTGGAAGAATTCAGCAAAGTCCTCGTAGAGCAGATGGAGAATAAAAAGCACCAGGAGTCAGCTTTTGGACTGAACAAAACGTGAGAAGAGAGACAAACATGTACCTTTTATTGTTTATGTACAAATGACATCAGTTTGTATTAAAAAGAGAATCCACCCAATCTCAAAGATAGCAAAGAGCAAGATGGCTTCAAGCTCCAGCCTTCCCTGCATCTAAAAGCACTGTGTAGATTTTAGGAGATGGTGTTTAAAATGGAACTGAAGAGGAAAGGGTTAACCACCTTCTTCTCTGCCTGACAAAGAACCAAAGGGAGCTCTTCCTGCCACTCTACATGGATTAAACCAAAGAAATCAGAAATCCATTTGTTAACTATACACTTTGCTGTAAAAAAATACCCACACAACAGAACCAACAAAACCAAAGCTACAAAGCTAAGTATCAGCAACAGAAGTAATCTAAGTCTTACAACATGGATGGGCCATACTGAATCACAGCCCAGTTCCAGTGGAAAAAGTAATACCTCTCCATGGGTTTGCAGATGACAGGGGTGGCAGCAGCAACATCAGCCAATTCACCATCAATTCTAGGAAGTTCCCGACTGAGGTGGAAGTACAGAATAGTCAGGAATTCAGGACTACCACTACTACTACACCTCAGTCTTCCTGCAACTCAGGTGATGTAAAAATGATGCAAAGTACATGGTCCAAGATTTTCTCCCCCCATCTAAGTTCTTCAGAGTGAGTCACTCCCATCTGCAGACACTTGGCCAGAGAGCTGCCATCATGCTCATTCAGTCGACTGGCATTTTCTCAGTGGGGATTCACGTAGACCTAAATCCCAGGAGCATCAGCACTGATGAGTCTAGTAGTCCTGCAGAGAAAGGAAAGGATGGGCACATTAACACCTTTCTACCTTCAGTTCTGCTTGCAGAGCTGGGATTCTCAGTCTTCTCTCATTTCTATACACCATTAGTTGCAGGCAAAACATGTAGCTAAACATTCAAAAGAAAGGACCCTTCAAAACCTTAGTTCAAGAACACATCATCAACTCAAACCAGATGCTTCTAATGTTCCAGATCATGACAAGGCAACAGGACGCAAAACAGCTTTCTTCCTAAGAAGTGCATAGGATTAACAGTGACCTGGCTTCATAACGAGCCTACCTGGGCTTATTTACTGTTACATCCACAAGACAATGCTTATCTCATACCGTGATTCTCCTCAACCATGAAAATAAGATCTTAAATTACAGCAGAGGGAGGCTTTTTAAGCTTAGGAGTCAGTCAGCCACTCAAGTCTACAGATGAGCAATGAAAACAATGACAGAGCACTGATACTTACGGCTCTTGGCTTTTTGTTTAACTTGAGATCAATCCTGTGGTTGGAAAGATAAGAGAAATGTCCATTTCAATACATTAAACCAACACTAGCGTTCAAAGAACCAGCTACTGCATATGGCACAGGCTACAACAAAGACTATTTGGTTAATTCAATCCACATTCTCAATTGGGCTGAGCCAAATCACTGTCCCAGTATTACTGGACAAGAGAACAGCAAAGAGACAGAGAGTGGATTCTTTCTTATTTGCCAAAATGCATATCGTGTCCACTCAAAAAAGGAGTTAATAAAAGGTTCATAACCAAAATCACAGGGAAGTTATGCAGCATAAAGAAATGAGGTTAAACACGCATGCTCTATGTTAATTTGTTAGATGTGTAACTATGCCACAGGTAATTATTCAGACATAGTGGTAATGGTTATTTACTTGGGATAGAGATAGGAGTTTAAGATGAGCAGGGATTATAGGAGTCAAAGGTATGGAGTTTTATTACATTTTCCAGAAGGAAATATCCAATCTACACTCATCTCCTTCAGAAGCAAAGCCAGAAGAATCAGCTTTTAAACTACGGGTTTAAGTTACAAAGTTTGCTCTATTTAAGTAAAAAAATGGAACAGAAAGGTAAAGGAGAGTGAAGTTAATTGAATTTTGCTGAAGTTATTAAATAAAATGTTACCTCCATCACGTTTTTCTGTTTTTAAAAAAAACTTCCCAGCCTAACCTAATATACATACCTACAATTAAACAGATAAACTATGGGTTAGAAAGGTCTCAAAAGGCACATTGGTGTCTACACACTAACAACACAGCACAAGTACTAATTCAAGTCAAACTTACTCAAAGTCATAATCAAACATGCCAGACGGGCTGAGGGGCAGCATTTGAAAGGAAGAAAGCAATAGAAATTAATATACTAATGAATTAAATAAATTAGTTGATTAGCCACCCTAGCGAGATTACTAAAAACTCAAAGAAAATAAAAGAAATAATAAAGCCAGTGTTCAAATGCCATAAAGTTCTTTCTTAAGATATCTTAACCCAACTTGGGCACAGAAAGCACTCCAGATGTGGCAGTCCAGAGTCCCCCTCCCCAACTGGATTTCTGGGTAACAGAGGTGTTAGAACAGAGGCAGAGTGGGTTTAGGGAGGGGATTTTAGGTGCTGAAAAAGGAGCTATCATCAGACCCTCGGGAGTGCCCACTAGCTCAGAGAGAGGAAAACTGATTTGCTTGCAAAACCAAATGATGGTCAGAGAGCAGAGGCTTTGTCTAGATTATTACAGCAAAGCAAAGCTGGTTCAGGCAGAGCTGGAGACACAGAACGAAGTGGCTGACTTGGCATTTGAAGAGTCTCACAATGCACTCGCACACACACATCCTCTTGCACTCACTTCCTTTCCAGAGCTAAAAAGAGAACACGGTCAAAGCTAGTGACAGGCTGGTGACATTCCCACCCCTCGCCTCAGCATTCACACCATACCACAGCGAGGTCTCTAGGAACAGGCCTGCCCCAGAGCCAACAACTGTGTGTGTTGGAAAGGGCTTCTCCACAAATCAGCTCTAACTCGGTAGCTTTTCAGCATGGACTTTCTAAGAGCAGTACTGTTTTCTCCTGAAACACTTTTTAGGCATGAAAACTGCTGAGCCCATAGAAAATAACCATCCTGGCCTTCCTGTGGGTTCTCAGGGAACAGAGGACTTCAGTAAAGACACTGCAACTTCCATCTGATTCCCTGTTTTTCACTGCTGGGAGCTGACCTGCCTATTCACACTGGTCCTGCCCAGTCTGAATCCCATTCCCAGCACCGCTCCAAGAGGTGTACAAAGCAGAACACCCAGTGGACTCAATGCACCTTCAGTTCCCAACTCCTCCCTGTGCTCCAGGACCAGGAGAGCAGAACGCTGGCAGGATGCTGGCAAACACAAGAGCTTCTGATCAAAAAGAAAAGCCACTATTTCTTTGGAGTTTAGTCTTTTTCATTCTATGGTACTCAAGAAACAGACTCACAGGTCTCTTCTGACAGCACTCAGGGCTGCAATGCATTTTAAAGCACATAGCTCTATTATAAGTAGACTGGGACTGCTTTGTCCTTGGGTTTTTTTGAGCCAGATATAAATTGGTCTTTCCTGGCAAAATTTAGGGGATAGTAACAGCAATCACAATTTTAACAAGAGTTTTTGTTACAAACTTAATTATCTTCTTTTAATTCTCTATCTGCCCATGCTAAGCATTACAAAATAATCAATCACTAACTAAGCCTTTCTGTAACGTGGATGTGTCTGATGTATCTCTTAGGAGGGTAAGAACTGCCATACCAGATCAGACCAGGGCTCTTCATGTCCAACACTGTCCCCGTCAGTAGCCAGCATCAGCTGCTTCAGTGGAAGGAATGGAGAAGGAACCCCAAAGCAACACAACCTGTCAGTAGGGCAGATTCTTCCTAACTCCTGTCCCTAAAGTTCAGGTTATGCAATGGAGCAAAAGAATTGGTATTATTTACAGCATCTGGATTGCACCCCACTGTGTGTGCAGAGGATGGGTTTGCTGGCCAGGTGAGTGCTTAGAAGAGTATTTTGTAACTCATTTGAAATAGCAGTTTTCCTAAGCTGTACTGAACTTATTCACAGATGGAGTTTCTTGTGTTAATCAACTTCCTTCCAATTGTCTAGGGGCAATAAAAGAGTTTTGAACTGCTTTGGACTCGTGAGGAACCAAAGGGATTCCCACTACTTTATTCCAGGGACACCCAGTACTTTAGGTTTGCCCAATCAAGACTGCTGTAGGAAGCAAATTCTGATCTAAGAATTAAAGACACACTAATGCCTCAAAACCTAATGAAGGAGAAAAAGCAGTTAAACATTTCTCAAGCACTACACCTACCTCTGTATCTCCCACTCCAACCTTCCCCCAGTGACTCTGGACATTTTAACCACTTCTCTTTATAACATCTCTCTCTGGTAACTCATAAGAAGTTCCCTTAAAGAGAAAAACCCATCCAAAGCCAAGCTCTGCACTTACTGCATTTCTGCAGTAAATGCCTCCTCTTTCCAAGAGCATGGATCTCCGTGTTTCCTCCCTTAGGACCTGACTCCACAGTGCACTGCCATATTCTGTGGAAAGCCTTTGCTTTAATGGCTTTACATGACAGAGGAATGGCTTTAACCTGCCAGAGCGGAGACTGAGATGAGCTCTTAGGCAGAAGCTCTTCCCTGTGAGGGTGCTGAGGCGCTGGCACAGGGTGCCCAGAGAA
>JANHGB010050491.1:2282-19185 GCA_026283785.1 Coracopsis vasa | reverse complement strand
CAACCTGGCCTTGAACACTGCCAGGGATGGGGCAGCCGCAGCTTCTCTGGGCACCCTGTGCCAGCGCCTCAGCACCCCCACAGGGACGAACTTCAGCCTCAGATTTCATCTCAGCCTCCCCTTGTTCAGTGTAAAGCCATTGTACTAAATGTATCTGTGCAGATGAACGATACCCACATGCGGTTTAATGCGATCATAGAAAAGAGACATCGGCAGCTTTTTTTGCTTCATGACCACTTTGTAAGGATCTTTCATGACATTTTCCATTTCTTCTTGAAACTTTTGTAAGGATGATTGCTTGATCACACGAGTATTTCCTGCACGTAAAAACATACATTGCACCTGACCATTGCTCAGCTTAACTGCTTTAGAGAGACAGGGATGCTAATAAAGTATCAATACTCTGTTTGGAATCAGAACTACCAGTAACAAGAAACAGAAGATTTTACCTGAGATAAACCCCAAATAAGCATAAATAAGCCAATCCCTTTCTTTCATTTCAAGAAAACATTAAGAGTATCCCTGAGACTTAACATACAGAAGACACAACATGAGCAAAGAACAACCACCCTTTAGAGGAGTGTGTGGAAAGCGAACACCCAAACTACAGGTCCATGTGTGTCCACACCCACAGACCTTCACCTTTGTTTTCAGTTCCTGTCCCACACAGCACTGAGACCACAATTCTGCAACAAACACCCTCCAAGCACACAGAGAGCAATAGTTTTGAAGCTGCAGAGTCTGAAGTTTGAAGAAACTCACCAAACCATTTAATATTTGGTTCAACTCTTGCAACGGTGCCTGGTGCCACTGTTGACTGATACTGTAGAGGCCTGATCACTTTACCATATTTGTTTCTAAGTGAAAAATGAGAACATGTGTAAATATGCAAGCACAGTATACACACCACTAGCACTGTGGCTCGCTAGACCACAAGTACATCCACAACATCCAGAAAGACCCTTCATGTAGAACTGGTGCTTCTGAGATCTTCAGCAGGGATGGTGCTGCCAGTAAAGGCTCGTTAACTTAAACACCAGGCCAGAAGAAGTGATGACAGCTCAAGTCTCACTCCAACTTGACTGAGCTTTTCATGATGGCTGATTGTGTCAGACCAGGAATGATTTACTGGGGTGCAAAAGGCACCAAAGTGCAATTCCTTCCCTCATGGACTCATGTGGAACTTCTCAATCAGCTCTACCCATCAGTTGGTGCAGAACGCTCATCAGAAGATAATTTCCAAGCTGACTCTGGCTTAAATTGAGCAATTTTATTCTTTTTTTGATACCTATTCCCCAGGCTGCTCTCAAAACAAAGTGAAATCTGGCAAAACAAAACACAACTGCCAATATGAACCAGGACTCCCAGAAAGCCCCACAGCATCTACAGCATGGCCGAGACGTGTTTACAAGGTGGGAGCTGCTCCACAGCCAGTGACAACCAAGCACAGTGAAGGGACATCTCACAGCAAAGAAGCCCTTTGGAAGTCAGGCTTTTTGGACATTTTGGGGTGAACTTTTGAGTCATGTTGTTGTGGGAAATGAAAGAATTCTGGACATTTGGGGGTTCATGACCCTCCGTTGAGATCACACCAGATGTTCTCCGTCATGTGTTTTCCACCTGTATTCCCTGACACACACCACAGCCCAGGATAAAGCTTCTCAGCTCATGGTGTGACAGAAAACATCACAGAGCGGCTCCACACTGACAAATCACAGAGTGGTTTGGGTAGGAAGGGACCTTAAAGCACATCCAGTTCCAATCCCCTGCCACGGGCAGGGACACCTTCCCCTAGAGCAGTGCTTTGCTTTGCCACAGCCTGAGCGCACCAGCACCGGAGACCACACTGCGGGTCTGCACTGAGAAACACGCTCTTTGCGCAGCGAGGCCCCGGTGTCCGCACGGCGCGGCCGGCAGCGGCACTGACACCGCATCTACCGGCGCCTGCCCGCTGCCGTGTTCCCGGTACCAGGCCAGGGCCGAGCCGCGCTCACCTCCGCTCCTTCTGCCGGTACATGTTGAGGCGCCGGATGGTGGCCCGGTCCCGCATGTTGTTTCCTCCCGCGCCCCCCACACGATCTGCGGAGACAACACAGCGCCGGGTCAGGCCCGGTCCGGCGGAGCCCGGCACAGCGCGGTCTGCGTCCCCCCCCACACGTACGTACCGGGGTTGGTGCTGGCGCGGGAGGGGTTGATGGTGCTGCGCCCCTTGTACCGTGGCTTCACCATGGTGGAAGCGGGGCCGCGCTCACCACCGACTGGAACAACCGAGCGGCCGCACCGCCACACGCACCGCACCGGGCAGGAAGCGGTACCAAAGCCGCTTCCGGCGTGCGGGGCTCAACGGCATGACGCACTTCCTCTGATTCCATCTTCCGCCTGCGCAGCCGCAACCACGTGTGCCGTCCGGTCGCCACGGCAACGCGTGCGGCTGGCCCAGCCCCGGTCCCCGCCCGCTTCCCCGTTGGGGTTCCCGGTTCTCCCGCGGCTCTTCCCGGGGCCTCCCCATCTCCAGGCCGCCACCACCCGCCCTCGGCCCCGTCCGGAGCGGAGGCCCCGGCGGGAGGCAGCCCCATCGGCCGGGCCGCTGCTGTGTGTGCGGGGCTCCCGCCCAGGGCAGGGGGAGGGCCGCAGTCCGGTTCAAAGGCAGAGCAGGCTGTAATAGCGAGGGTGCTGGCAGAGCAGCCCTCATTGTTTGTGGAATGATGTTTGTTCACAGCAACATAATAAGAATCATTTGGGAGCTCGGCATTGATGCTGCTTCCCATGCGCGGTGAATGAGGGCGGTCACAGGATGGTTTGCGGGTGTAAGGTGCTGGTGGGAGCACATTCACATCACAGGGCAGCTTTGGGGTGTTCATGGGCACACAGGGCTATTTCTGGGTTATTGGCTTCTTAAACTTAGGAATAACATCGGTGTTTTGGTGTGCATGTAAAGAATTGCACGGGCACTGCAGTGTCCGAAGGCTGAGCCTACATCCCTGTTACTGCCGGGTTTTAATAGAGATTGGAAAGATCCTCACCTAGGGAGAATTAACAAAGCCCCACTGAAACGGTGTTAATTTAGACCAGAGATTGGGCTGGGGCCAAACTGCTCAGCACACTGGGGAATCGTCCCCCAAAACAAAGGTCTGGCCCATTGTTCCTAACCCTTATTAGCAGCAGAGCCTTCACGGCTAGTTCCATTTCCTCCCAGTTCTGCTAATGCTCCTCTAAATCCAGAACAATAACAGAGCTTCTGAGATTTTGTTCTTTTAATGCTTTTCAGCGTTCTGCTTTTAGGTAATACATAATGCAAGAGCCTCTTAATGAGACTTGGGAGATGTTTTGTAAGATGGAGGTCTCATGTTGAGCCTGTTTTGGTTAAGCCTATGATGTCTTTTGGGTGGGTTTTTTTTCTCTCTTACTAGAATTATCTGTGCCTTGGGCATTTAAAAAGCACACATTGATGTGGGCCTAAGAAATTAATGCCAAATTACAGATAATTGTTGAAGCTATCAGACTTGAGGCTCATGTAGCAGAGTTTTCCCAGGACAAGTGTGTTTTCTATTAGAGTTGATATCAATCTGTCAGAAGATGCTTTTGATTTTCAGATTTTTTAGACTAAATAGTTGAGTAATCCTTGCTCTGTTCTCCCCCACTCTTTCTTCCTTTTCCTTAAGAAAACACCCTTTTTATTGTTAGCAAGATAATCTTGGAGCACATCCAGAAAACTGCTGTCTCTTTCTGTGAAAGAATAGGAATAGCTTTAGACATGAGGTTATGTCGTGGAGATTGGTAATGCCTCAGAGTTACTTACTGAATTCCCACATTGGAAGCTTAACAGGGAGGTCTCAGCACCGCTGTCCCCAACCCTGCTCATGGTGAGCCCTTTCGTCCCGATCGGAGTGGGCTGCGAGCCTGGATTTGCTGTCACAAGAACAGATTCTCCCGATAACATCTGGGAGTTGCATTCAAATTGGAATAAATGCATCCTTTCAGCTGCGCTGCCCTCTCTTCCCCTGGTTTTCCTGACCAAAATTGCATTGCTGGGGCTAAGAGTCAGTATTAAACTCGCAGTATCTCTGTAGCTGTGGTTGTTTACTTGTGTA
Source organism: Coracopsis vasa (assembly GCA_026283785.1). Taxonomy (NCBI): domain Eukaryota; kingdom Metazoa; phylum Chordata; class Aves; order Psittaciformes; family Psittacidae; genus Coracopsis; species Coracopsis vasa. The sequence goes on along the minus strand of JANHGB010050491.1, from coordinate 15,094 downwards.
TCTGTTCACATACCAGTCAGATATTCTACTCTACTCATTTTTTGCTGCTCTATGACTCACGAGCTTTTCCTTTGCTATTGATGCATCCTCCCATTTCAATTTTTAACTTCTCTTTTCTTCTTCTTTTTGGGTTGCCTGCAGTGGGATCTTGTCCCTGCTGTGTACCCAACAAGACAGAGGGGTCGATGACATAAACCCAGCCTGTCGGGTCTGCCACACAGCCTTGGCTCCACTGGCATGACTGGCCTGAAATGAAATCACTTTGAGTTTTATGTGGCCTCTTCCTTGTCAAAATCCCAGTGAATGCGGTTATGTGATGCCATTGGAATGACTCATTGCCATAATTACATATGTTCTAAGGGGTTATTCCCATTGTATTATTAAAAACTAGTGATGTCTGATTTTTGGCAGGGACTGTCTTCCTTGCATGATCTACAGATTTTGTCAATTAAATGAAGGAAAAGTAGATTTCCAAGACTTCAGAACAAGACTGGACTTGAACTCAGAGCACTTTTTCAGCATAGAATTGAGCTACTTGGTTTTATTTAACAGGGTAAAGGCAACATCAGCCATCTTACTCTCCCTGTTGCAGTGATTCCCTGCAGAGCACAAGGACAGAAGTGGGTTTCTTAGCCAGCCTTCAAAATCATCCCAAGCATGGCCAGATGATAGAGTAGATGGTTTATCACCATGGTAGTTTTCCCAACTCAGCTCCTCAGGAATGGGTTTTCAGGGATAGAGCTCACAAGAGCTGAGGCAGGGCTCCTAGGCAAAAAGCTCCAGGTTTGATGGCTCCTTAACAGAGCAAACCAAAGTGATCCCAGATATCATTGCCTTGGATCTGGACTTCCTGAAATGGTGATGGAAAGCAATAGGGGGAAGCTACAGGGAGAAGTCTGATCTTTCTGACAGGAATGAAGTGTTTACTAGCAATAGAAGCTAAAGCATTTATGTATAATTGTGATTTGATCTTAATAGTCATGAAAAGTGATTTCTTTTGTGGAAAGCTGAACATTAGCTTTGTGTGGCACAGGATTTGACATGATCTTTTGGCCTAAATGCTGGGGTCTAACCAGGAATTTGAGCTTCTGTAGTAAATAACAGTATATTATCTGCCTGATTGCCTCTGTTTTCCCACTAAGATCCTGCTGCTCTTCAAAAGTCATGGAGATTCTGGCAAGCAGCTCCATCTAAACGATGATTTGGCATTCAGTTGGGTATAATATATTATGTGTATAGATGCCATTGGTGTGATTTATTTATGGTGACTGGTTAAATGCAGCTGGTATTTCTGTGATTTTAATAGAGTTTTTAAACAGCATCTCTCTCTGTGAACACTATTGACTTAATACAATCTGTAAATATATGTAAAATCTCCCTTTTAGTGATCTCAGGCAGTGTAATCCAAATAGTAGCATTAGGGGTAACCTGTTTCACTATCCTACTCTGCTTCCTTTAATGAAAGCAAAGATTTCTTCTGAGTGAGAAATCATTTTAACATAAACATGAACTAAAAGGTATATACATTGCCTCCATCTCCATGGGGGTAGAAAGCTGGTAAATTATTGTTTGAGGAGTATATGTGCACCCATTTAACTTGACTGTAGCTGATGAAAAATACAGATTTATATTACACAGAGAGGGTAAGAACATAATACAACCAACCTGTGTTTGGTGGAATTTGACTGCTTTAGCTCCTAAATCTTCATGAATGAGAGAGAAGTTAAACAGTTCCAAACCCATGATTGTAAGCTGTTAATATTTTATCCCTTGCCCTTTATCCCCTGTTGCATGGGATGAATTACCCCAAAGGCTCTCTCTTTCTGGACATTTTTGGTTCGAGCTGGGATTTCCCTCCAGTTTTTGGTGAATAAAGCAAACCAAGCTTGTTCAGCAAACCCATGTATTTATTTATTTGTTGAAAGAAGCGTATTTTACAGTGATGCCATGGAGAGAACACCACAACAGATCTTGTTTGGTGGGCTGAAAGAGAGCGTTCGTGTGCATGTGAGTTGAGATGACACCAGCCTATGTAAGGAAGTCTCTGGCTTGGACTGTTGAGCTCAGTGCGCAAATCACATTGGTCAAAGGCAAAATGTTTCTAAATTCAGAAGTGAACCAGCACAGATCTTGAGCTGATTGAATACCAAGAAATTGGATTTATTTTTAATCCTTTTTTCCCCTAATTTTCCTAAACCAATTTAATTTCAATATCACCCATACTGAAAAAATCTTGGATATTCTTAATACACATTTTGAACTTTCCTTTGCCTTTGTCCCTTTTTCTTCCCATTTTGCTATGAAAAGGGAAGAAAGAAGAGAAAAGGCCATGACAGAAAGTACTTTGTCAGTTTATCCAAAAAACTCTAGAGAGTTCAGTAGAACAGGTTGTGTTGATCTGTTATATGCAGTTTAGTTTTGAAATCATTGTGTGCTAATATTGCCATGAGTTACAGAAGGGAATCCAGTCGGTTAACAGAGCCTCTGTGTATAAAACCTTCCTAATGCACTCTCTCTTTCCCCTAATCCTTGTTGAGAACTGGATTGAGATACTGCAGCAGGAGGGAGGAAGGAGTTGTTTATGACTTAGCAAGCTGAGGTTCATGAAAGGGTTACCGATTATTGCTGCTAAAAAGCGGAAGGGAAAATGGTTCTGCTTACATGCAACACCATGGCACAAACAAAATGCTCATCTCACAGGCTAGCTGAGGCTAGAGAATCAAGTGAGATCGGCTCTTTCAGCTGGGAGGCTTTCAGGAGTCGTTTGAACATGATCCATAAACAACTCGAAAGGATGACTTTTAAGCACCTCTTTCTCTCTCTGCTTGGAATGCTGGTCGTTTATCATTGTGCTGAAATGGAATCCCCTTTAAAAGATATAACGGCTTCTTGTTTACTTAAACATAAAGTGGATGATGGGCTGAAAGGTTTTGCTGCCAGCAGAGCAGTCACGGAGAGCTTGGTAGAGCTCCGGAGTGGGAACAACTGTGCAGCTCCCACATCCTGCACTGAGCTGAACCAGCCGGGATGAAGGGGGGAGAGTTCAGGTGTCCTCCACCGGTGCTGAGTCCTCAGTGGGTGCCATGAGCCACTAGCGCTTCACAGGAGAGGACCAGGACTGCCGGATGCAGGCAAGCAACCCATTGGAGCGAGGCATCCCCACATGCTCGCTGGCTCACTCTGCCCTCCCAAGCCACAGAGCAGAGGAGGTGATGTGAGAACAAGCACAGCGGAGGTTCTATTCACCAGGTTTAGCTTTGTGTTGAGCTTTTCCCTGCCCATCACCTTGCCAGGGGAGCTAGGAGCTTCAGCAGCACGTCACTGATCCACCCCACGCACATCCCGACTCCATCCCTCAGGACCAGAGGGCTTTTGCTGAGCTCTAAAGGAATGAAATGGCTGCACACATTTATATGGAGGAAGCACATTTTACAACAGAAGGGAAACTGAGCAGGATGCCACCTCCTGACAGTGCTGAGGGTAGAGCTCTCCATGCAGAGAAGCACACGGATCTCACTAAGCCTCCATCCCGCACGGTCCTCGACCCAGTTGTCGGCTCTTGCCGCGCAGGAGTGCTTTGTGCTGAATCCAGGGAATTCCAGCCATGCAGACCGGTAGTTCCTACCAAACCTAACAGTGTGCTTCTCTTCTGCAGAGCCCAAACTGTGCTTTCCCCCTCCTGCCTGCCTTCCCTCCTGCTACGTGCCTGCGTGGTGTCCGGACAGACAGACAAGCGTTGTCCCTAGCCCGGGATGGAGTCCTGCTGCTGTGACTGTAGGAGCGGAGTCACAGTGCTTCCACAGCCTGCCGGCTGCTGTAACCTTTCCTTTTCTCAAGCTGCTGCATGTTAACAGCATCCTTCAGTGAGGGAATTCCTCAGGGGCTCCGTGGAGAACAGCTGGGGTCCTGCGGGCACAGGATGGTTGATGGGTGGCTGCAGTGCAGCTGGCAACGGAATCTGGGCTTTTCTTAGAGCTTTGGTGAGTTTCCCTTCCACAAGTGAGTCTCTGTCCTGTGGGACACCAGCCTCCATAGGGGCCAAGGCATGAACCACACACTCAGGAAGCTGGTTGTCATTTTGGGGTTTTTTTTTGGGTTTTTTAATTTGAAATAACTCTTTTGAAGCAGATTCAGGGCAGATACCACTGACCTCTTACCACAAAGGTTTAACATGTATTCGCAGTGATAAAGTCATACAGCTTAAAACACAAAATAAAGGGCTGGGGGGAAGAGAAAGAGGCCATTGCCTTTGTGTGAGTCGGGGTCCCAGGTTGGGGAGAGCGGCCCCATGGGTCCAGTCTCATCCCTGTGGCTGCAGCCGTGCTGCCCTGGGGCCATGCACCCGGTCTCGAGTTGAGGCCTTTGGTCATGAAGTCTCTGGGTCCTTCACTGACTCGTACTCCACCTCTCCTCCCCGCAGCGTGCCTGTGGAGCCATGCGGAGATGAGCATCCCTCTGTGTGTGCTCCCACTCCTCTTCTCAGCAGCGTACCTCCATGGTCCGGGGTGCTGTGGGTGTGTGCAGCCTCCTTATGCATTGTGTATGTGGTTTCTGTTGGGTCAGTCAGGGAGTATATGTCTGTCTTTCTGGACATGTGTATGTGTTGTGTAGCAGTGCTCTGATTCAATAAAGCTTTCATATACATAGCAGCAATGAAGTCTTGCCATCAGGTGACATAAAGGGGCAGCTACTGGGCAGGGCTAGCGGACGTAGTGAGGACCGCAGCCCCTCTCTGTTTGCTCTTCCTCTTCTTGGTGCCAGACTTAGCGTCTTTGGTGTCTTTCCGATTCCTGTTCCCATTGGCATTATCTTGCTTTCCTTGCTCTTCCTTCTTCTTCCTTTTCCCTGCAGCAAAGCAAAGAGGCACCATGAGGCTCTCCAGCAGAACCCAGCTAGCCCATAGCCCGGTGCCAAAAGGTCCTGCTCCCCTCCCCATGCACAGGGGTGCTTGAGTGCTGCCCTATCTGCCAGTCTGTGCTCTGCATTGTGAGCTGCTGCCTAAATACGAACAGGAAAGAAGGATCAAATCTGGATTTAGCTTTGTAATTGTCAGTCTCCAGCAGAAGTGTGAACACTTGCACTTCTCCGGGGCTGCATACCAAGCCCCTGAGCTAATGCTGCCGTGTGCAGCTCGGCCACAGTGGTGTTAGTCACTGCTCTAAGCACTCAACCCAGCTGCATATCTTGTCCGTCCCATAAGAGGATGACCAAACCACCATTCATCCCGAAAACACTCTAATTCCTGGGAAAAACACAGACCTAAGCACTCTGGGAGAGGAGAAGATGACTCCCACCACTGCAGCGCACAGGCATCCAACTTTGGCTGCTTTGCTGCTGGAACGGGATGATCTCAAGGTCCTTTCCAACCCGAACCATTCTACGCTCCATGCGTGCTCACCTTCGGGGCACTGGCTCTTCTGCACCGTGCATCGCCGCACCTCGGTGGTGGCAGGACACAGGGACACGTCTCCGGAGGGAGCCTGCAGAATCCGCCGCGTCCGGTCTTCGTTGCCCTTCTTGAAGCCACAGAGCTTCCTCTTCTTGGAGCAGGGCCCCCAGGGCCCCCACTCACTCATTTCACATTGTGCTGCCAGGTGACAAGAGAGGCCAGCAGTGACTCTCGTTTCCCTGCGCCATCAGCTTCTCCCCCACTTTAGGCTTGGATGGATGCGCATTTCCCCAGCAGCTTCCTAAGTTTTCAAGCACCCCCTTCCTTGCCACTGTCTCTGAGGGGTTTGGTTTATCCCCTAACCCACACTCTAGCAATTCATGCAGCTGGACCCAGCAGATGCCCAAGCATCACTTACCAGGACTGCTGCACTCCATGGTGCCGTTGGCAGCAGAGTAGCCTTCAGGGCACGTGACGTAGCATCTCCCTTTGTGCAAATACAAACCTTCCTTACACTTTGTGCAAAAGTTTCGGCTGAAACAGGACTCACAGTTCTCAATTTTGCATTCTGTGGGGGAAAAACAAGCAAGCACAAAGGCATCGTGAAGCCTGGTGTGAACAAACAGCTCAGGAAGACCTTGACTGCTAAGTGGAGTTCATTCCTGGCCCCCAAGGGCTCTGCCAACAGCCAGGGCAAGTCTCTGAATGTCCTGCCAGGCCTGGCTGTGTCTTAGCATCCTTCCCTGGTACAGGACACAGCTACTGTGCTGCGGCTCCCATAGGCAACAGCAGCCGCTGCCAGATCCAAATCAGGATCAGGGTGGAAAGGGTTTGGGCTGATGTTCAGCTTGAGCAACACTCAGCGAGAGCGGGACAGTGCAAAGAATGAAGTCCCATGCCAACAGCTCCAGCTGAAGCTACAATATGGGCTGCAAAGACCTGGGGTTAGATGGAAATCTGGCCATGAGGGTGGTTTGCGTGAAACTGAAGGGAAGTGATCGCATTTTTCCATGTCCAGCTTCTTTCTGTTGCTCTGGCTGAAAGAGGCAGCCCCAGGCCAAGGATCGTGGTTCAGAGAGATGCTTGGCTAGGATGAACGGGCAGAGGAGGTGGAAAAGGTAATTGTGCGAGCAGTGCCTTAAAAGCTGAAAGCATCTTCCCCTTCTTCCCCATAGAGAAGGAGGGGGTCAGTCTGACAGCATAAATCACGGGGTTATTGATGCCTTCTGCCCTTTGATACAGGCAGAGCATCTCACCTCGCTGGAGACGGCCCCTCAAAGCAACGCCACCCTCCCACATTGCATCCATTCCCTCCCATACTCACTGATGCACTTGTTCATGTCTGTATTGCGAAGGCCAAAGTATCCCAGTGGACAAGAGGGTAGGCAAATCCCAATTTGCCGGATATCATTCCTCTCCAGAAGGATGAAGAGTTTGGGGGAGCATCTCAGGCACCCATTGAACTCGGAGCACAGGTCGCAGCCTCTGGCACAGCCCTGACTCAGCTCGGTGCTAACTAGAAAGGCAAGAGGAGAGGCAGTGGTCAGCGCCTGTGTGCATGGCTGGGCTCTGCACGCATTGGAGTGACCCCAAAACACCATAAGGAGGGGCAGGGACCGGGGCAGGCCAAGGGCTGGGATCCTGCACTGCACTGATGTGCTCCCAGCCCTGCTCCCGATGCCCACAGGCACCAGCACCAAGCTCAGGCATGGAGGTCCCAACAGCAGCAGCATCCAGAAGCAGCCACCAGCTCAAGAGGGTCCCAGCTCTGTCTCCCACTGCACAGACACCCACAGGGGACATGTATCCGGGTGGACCAGCACATCCCTGCCGTGTCCCCTCTTGGAGCAGGCGGTGCCACCCAGCCGAGCCATGGGCACGGTGCAGGACTAGCGGGGACCAGAGCCAAGGGGTGCTGGAGCAAAACCATCTGACTAATTCTGTGCTGTGCTTCGAGCCAGGCCGCGTCCCGAGCTAGATCTCGCTGTGACCCTGCTCATGTTAACTATATCTGGCAGCGCAGGAGATTTCACTGCCCCCAAAATAGAGATGTGTTCTCAGCTCCTAAATCCAGTCCAAGAAAAATACTCAATCCCATGTCTTGAGAGAGTTTTCTGCTTTTAATTATCATATAAAAATGCTGCTTGTTTTGAAACCAATAGCATTCTTTGCAGGCTAGAATGCAGGTTATTTTTATTAGTTTATTATGCAAGCAGTGTCCTTGTTTATAGAAAAGCTGTGTGCTTAAAAAGATGTATTCTTTTAAATACCACGTTTACTACCCTTCAAAAGCAAGCGCTGAGCACCACAGCGTTCACATCCCAGACCAAGAGGTAGGAAAACTTCCCTCTCCCCCTCCAGTGACCCAAGACCCCGGCAGCTCCCCTGCTGCCTGTCCCAGCCCCATCGCTGGGTCCTCAGGCATGGAAAGTGGCACAGAAAGCAGAGGGGGTCCCCATCCCGGCGGATCCTCAGTGCAAGGAGGTTTGCTGGGTCTGCCCTGGGATGTCCCCTCGGGATTTTGGGCCCTGGCCCCTCGTATGGAGTGATTCCCAAGGGATGCGGCCCCATTCCTCCTGCAGCGCTGGGACGCAGAGCCAAGGTCTGCCTCTATGGCAAAGGTGGGCCCTCGCTGGAAATTGCACTTTATAGCATTAGCCATGACGTCAAGTTTTCCTTGTTCTCACAGGGCTCAGCAGGCCCAGTTTTAATAGAAAATCATTTTTATATAATTGAATTTAACCCGGTTTTAATGTAAACCAGTTCCACAAGCGAGCTTACATAAACGAGGGCAAACCCGTGCCGCTGCTCTTGCGCCCATACAGCCCGGTTGCCCTGCATGGAGCCCCAAGCTGGGACCAGCCAAGCATCATCCAGCCTGGAGGGGTGCTTAAACCCCCATGCACCTCGGGTTGCACTGGGCCACCCCTTGGCCTGTGTCAGGTCCAATGTGGGGCAGTGGGATGCACATCTCTGAATGGGAGTGTGATTTAGGGCTGCTCCAAGGACTCCCAGGGCACCCCTGGCTCTCTGTGTTGGTAAAAGGCATTCGCCATGTGCCCAAAGCGCACAGCACCACGAGAAGGAGTAGAGAAGAAAAGCGTTTCATACGTACTTCGTCTTTGCCTCTTGCCCTTCACCACTTTGCTGCTGCCTGTTAGATCCATGGAGCTTAGAAAAACCACCACCACAAACAGTCCAAGCTGCATAGTAACTCTCCAGCGCTGCAGCCCCTCCGTCGCAGGGTGGTCGGAGGAGCCCGCTCCACAGCTGGGGATCTCTTGTCTGCCGCTGCTAAAACGTCTCGGGCGGGATCAGAGCTGAGAGTCTGTGCGTGGAGCCTGGTACAGGACCATATCCACAAACTACATCAGCGCCAGCGAGCTTAGGTAGCAGGTAACATGGCTCTACCTTCATCCCCGTAAGGAGCGCAGGAGCTTGGCTCTAGTCCCATCGGGGGGCTCTGGCAGCGAGCGTTAGCTGCTTGCAGTTTCCAAGTGCACTCGCAGGGACTGCAAAGGAAGAGGAGAACAGATTAACTCAACAGCCAGCATCGTTCCCGGAATGGTTGGGCTCGGCACCGCAGCGGGCAAGCACGGAAGCCGTGGGGTGAACCGGGGGAGCAGCACATAGGGGGTGCAGGCAGACGGCGGCCCCCGGAGCGGGGCGAATCGCCCCCCAACCTCATCCATAAGTCACTGTGTTGCTCAATAACCGAGCGCGTCGCAACGCCCGATGCGGCTTTGCCATCTGCGATGCTGCGTACGGTTATAGCTGTGAGTTGTTTAGAAGAGTGCCAGTCCCCCTCGGCCGCCCCTCCTCGAGGAGCAGATGGCCTCTGCACGCTGCCAAGCGCACAAGATGTTTCCCATCAAGTGGGCACCTCTGGGGCTGGTCGTCGAGCCGAGCAGAAAGCGAGCTGCAGCCCCAGAGCCGGAGCCGGGGCTGTCTGGGGACAGGGCGGGATCGTCCCGCGAGCTGCCCAAAATGCCGCGTTCCTGCTCCGAGGGAATTTCCAAACCTCCCAGCTCCCATTCCCCCGGAGCGCCAGGGAAGGGTCAGTGCTGCCTGTGCAGGCAGGGGCAGCGCTGAGTGGGGCTAAAGCGCGCTCTGCCCAGGGCTCACCGGCCCTTCCATGGCCAGTGGAGGAAGCCCAGTGTTGGGCAGCAAGTGCCATGCGCTGCCCTCGCCAAGAGATGCCCAATTGCTTTGGATGAGCATCTTGGAGTGCAAAGGGAAGCCCGGTGCGGCAGCAAGTTGCTGGATGGCAACCAGGGCTGCAGGCACAGCCTGCATGGGAGCCACCATGTGCCCTGTCCTCTCCCTGGAGCATCCAATTCCTTGTTCCTGCTCCAGGGCAGAGGCAGTGCAGGCAGGGCTGGTGCAGAGCAGTGTGTTGCTCTGTGGCTGGTGGGAAGGAAGGGCAACCTCAGGGCTGCACCAAGAGCTCTGGCACTGCCAGGCAGAGCCATGCTCCTGTCTGCAGCTGGCAGAGGGAAGCCCTGCCCATGGCTGCCATTGTGTGGGAATAAAGGCGACAACGTTCGCTCTGTGAACTCAAATGAAACAGAACATGGGTATAATCCCTGTATAACAACTGCGCAGTCGCCGATGCCCCAAACGGCCAATAGTGATGGTGCTGGAATGATGCCCGGCTGCAGCCTGGCTGCACGGCAGACACAGGCCCTGGGGTTCCAGCCCCTTTGCATGCCCACCATGCAGTGGCCAAAGGGCCACCGTCTGTAAGGTGGTTATGGCCACAGCAGCAAAATACCTGAGCAGAGAGGGCTGCCCACAGTGGTGAGCTGGCAGCATCCCGACTCAGATGCTGAACGGGGATGTGACCGGGTACCACTGAGCCTTGCAGCAGCAGCACATGCTTCGATGCCAAGATGTGACCAGACGCCCGCACCTCATGGCAGCTTTGATTCACGTGTGCCCCGATGGCTTTGACCTCGTTGTGTCCCTGCAGTGATTGCGGCGCGCTGCCGGGGCAGGAGCACCGCGCTGCCCATGTGCTTGTCGTTAGAGCCCGCAGCCCGTCCGCAGGGTTCTCAAATAAATCATTAGCTGCTTGTGTAAACAGGGACTTGCTCTGCCCTTCCAGGGCTGTTTGCTGCAAGCTGCTTTATAAACACTGCAAGTGCTAGAGCTGGGCTGTTGGGAGCGTTGAGCAGAGCGGAGAGGGGATCCCACCCCAGTCCCGCAGCCTCCCTCCGCACCCTGCTGATGTGCAGGGACCGGGGGCGAAGCAGCCAGGAGAGGAGGGAACTTGCGGATGGATGGCATGGCACAGCATGGCAATGCACAGCATGGCACAGCCGGAGGGGGCCCCATGGGTGCTACCTGGTGTGCGCAGAGCAGCGTCAGCACAGCATGGCCCAAACGGTCCCTAAATGAGTGCTGAGCGCCAGCAGCTCTGGAGGGAGCACGGTGCTGCCCCTTGCCTTTAATTACAGCAGCTTTGCAGGTGAAGCGCAGTCACAACAAGCACAGGCTGAACCTGCTCCGGGTGTTGACACAACACTCACAGTTTAGGCAAAGGCCCCTCGGTGTGGGGACAGCAGCAGGGATATTCGGATGGAGCAAACACAGCCCCAGCGTGCCAAGAGCCAGCGTGAAGCTTGTGCTGCCTCCACACACCCCATCTCCCAGGGCTCGCTCAGTGCAAGGGCAGGGAGGTGCCATGGGAAACATTGAGGCTCAACATAAAACAGGCAAGCACCCACTTTTCCCTCCTTGTTTCCTTGCTTTCTATCCCAAAGACAGCCGCAGCTGCCCGCCCAGCACAGAGGAGCTACTGGCATCCTGGATGCTGGCCATTAGCACGATCCCTGTGTTTCAAAACATCCCTGCGAGCACTCAGTGTCTGCGGCGTGCCCACCAGCCGAGGCTGCAGCACAAGGGCCGGGCTTCCAGCTCTTCCCACCCTCACCTCAGGACACAGATTATGACTCTTTCAGCTATTGCAGCCATCGGTCAAGCTCAGGTTGCTGCAAACAATTTCCAGTCTAAACATTAGCAGGATTTATGCCATTATCCCATCGGCAGGAAGAATTTGGGATAACCTGAATTGCTCTGAATTCATTACGGGAGAGACCTGGCCCCTGCATCCGAGATGACAGTAAGCCTTGTTTGCAGTTCCATCAGGATAAATTGGTCCTTGGGAGCTCCAGTGCAAACCAGAAATGTAAACCATCCAGATAATTTACCATTAGTCCTCCTACACACAAGGTGAGAAAGACCAACATTATATCCCCAGGATATGCAAGACCTAATCCTCAATAACTAAATTGCTGATATATTGCCTCTTGCTGAAGGTATCAGGCTAGCCATAATGTAAACGGGCTCTCCAAAGCTTTCCTGCGTCTGGGAGAGAAGGACCAGATGCTTGTGTGAGGGCTGGAGGCAGGACCAAGTCAGATTACAGCAGCAGCAGTAATGAACCCCCAGGAAGTGCCAGGTCTGCTGCCAGCAGCAGCTAGGCATCAGCTCTGAGCACAGGGGGATTGGGGCTTACAGGGCCTGGGGCTGGGTAGAGAACTTGGATTTCACCTTGGTAGTCTATTGGGGGGTATCTTGTATATCTTGAATAAGCAAGAACAGGTCTCAGAAGTGTGTTTGCCTGCAGGAGATGTGGTTTTGCAGGGTTTCACCTGGATTGGTTTGGTCCCAGCGGTATCTCAGCCCCAGGAAAGGCTCCAGGGAGGTTGGTTGTGGCAGCAACCAGCAGATTCCCAACCTGCCTTTGTGTAAACTTCTATCGAGCCCCTGAAATAAAGACAATAGCACCTGGGTCTGTATCAGAGGTGCAGGGAGGGGAGCAGGAGGAGGAAGAGGAGGAGGAAATGAGAGCGGGCTCCTATGGAGAGGAGGACCATGAGGATGAGGTCCGTGGAGCACATAGTGGTCCTCACCCCAGGCACAATGAGCCAGCCAGAGCAGGAGGAAAATCCCAGTGGGTACCACAGGGGAGGTAAAGGAAACAAGACCAGCATCAGGATCAGCCACCCCATCCAAGTGTGGCTCAGCTCCCCAGTGCCCACCAAATGCCCTGTCCAGCATCCAGCAGCAGCAGGATGGGGCGATGCTGGTGCACGGATCAGGGGGCACTGCTGCCGCCGTGAGCCCCTGCACCGTCCACCATCCAGCCCTGCCCTGGAGAGCATCCGAGCTGCTCCTCCAGCACAGCTGAACCTCGGAGGTGGGACAGAGCCAGCAGGAGAGGAGGCATCTCTCAGACACGCAGGAGCCCACACATGCACACGTTTATCTCTCTGTGTGCATTGCCCTCCCTTGGCAACAGCCTCCGGCAACAAAGCTTCCCCATGAGATCTGAAGCTCAGGGTTATAGTAAAGCTAGGGAAACAACAACAGGGTGTGGAATTTTTAGTGGATACGGGGGCAACCTTTTCAGTCTTAA